>CAUYPK010010413.1:0-23904 GCA_963574355.1 Loris lydekkerianus
ATCTACTTCTAGTCAGGCTCGGGAAGTTGCACTAGGCCTCAGGCACATGGCAGGGCCCAACAATTCCCTCTTTTGTTTTTTGTATGGCGGAAAAACATAGCCCCTGTCTTAGGTTGTCTGCTCTTGCAGTTTCAGTCTTACCCATCATGGAAAAAGTACTTTTTAAAGGTGTCTGTTTCACAGGCTTGGTGCCTGTAGTGCAGCAGTTACCGCACTGGCAACATATACCCAGGCTGGCTGGTTCGAACCCAGCCCAAGCCAGCTAAACAGCAATTACAACTGCAGCAAAAAAAAAAATAGCCCAGCATTGTGGTGGGCACACGTGGTCCCAGCTACTTGGGAGGCTGAGGCAAGAGAATTGCTTAAACTCAAGAGTTTGTGGCTGCTGTGAGCTGTGACACCACGGCACTCTACCAAAGGTGACATAATGCAACTCTGTCTCAAAAAAAAAAGGTATCTGTTTCTCAAATAAGAAAGATTGGGTCAGATGTGGTGGCTCATATCTGTGATCTCTGAAAGGGTGAGGCAGGTGGATCACAGCTCAAGAGTTTGAGACCTGTTACCAGACCTGAGACTGTACTATAAATCGATAGTGATCAAAACAGCATGGTACTGGCACAAAAACAGAAAGATAGATGTCTGGAACAGAATAGAGAACCAAGAGATGAATCCAGCTACTGTTATTTGATCTTTGACAAGCCAATTAAAAACATTCAGTGGGGAAAAGATTCCCTATTTAACAAATGGTGCTGGGTGAACTGGCTGGCGAGCTGCAGAAGACTGAAACTGGACCCACACCTTTCACCATTAACTAAGACTCTCACTGGATTAAAGATTTAAACTTATGATATGAAACTATAAAAATACTAGAAGAAGTGCAGGGAAAACTCTTGAAGGTATCGGACTGGGTGAATATTTTATGAGGAGGACTCCCCAGGCAATGGAAGCAGTATCAAAAATACACTACTGGATGTTAGGAGGTTCATAAACAAGTTCATGTCACTGTATTTTCCTGGTAACTAGCGCTTTTATTAGTGGCAATAATAAAGGTTTTTAATTTATTATCACCAAAAAAAAAACAAAAAACAAAAAACAAAAATACACTACTGGGGTGGCACCTGTGGCTTAGTGAGTAGGGCGCCCGCCCCATATACCGAGGGTGGGGGGTTCAAACCCAGCCCTAGCCGAACTGCGATCAAAAAATAGCCGGGCATTGTGGCGGGCGCCTGTAGTCCCAGCTGCTTGGGAGGCTGAGGCAAGAGAATTGCGGAAGCCCAAGAGCTGGAGGTTGCTGTGAGCCCTGTGACGTCATAGCACTCCTCTGAGGGTGGTAAAATGAGACTGTCTCTACAAAAAAAAAAAAAAAAAAAAAAATACACTACTGGGACCTGATCAAACTAAAAAGCTTCTACACAGCCAAGAACATAGTAAGTATAGCAAGCAGACAGCCCTCAGAATGGGAGAAAATATTTGCAGGTTATACCTCTGACAAAGGTTTAATAACCAGAATCCACAGAGAACTCAAACGTATTAGCAAGAAAAGAACAAGTGATCCCATCTCAGGCTGGGCAAAGGACTTGAAGAGAAACTTCTCTAAAGAAGACAGGTGCACGGCCTACAGACACATGAAAAAATGCTCATTATCCTTAATCATCAGAAAAATGCAAATCAAAACTACTTTGAGATATCACCTAACTCCAGTAAGATTAGCCCACATAACAAAATCCCAAAACCAGAGATGTTGGCGTGGATGTGGAGAAAAGGGCACACTTCTACATTGCTGGTGGGAATGCACACTAATACATTCCTTTTGGAAGGATGTTTGGAGAACACTTAGAGATCTAAAAATAGACCTGCCATTCGATCCTATAATTCCTTTACTAGGTATATACCCAGAAGACCAAAAATCACAATGCAACAAAGACATCTGTACCAGAATGTTTACTGCAGCCCAATTCATAATTGCTAAGTCATGGAAGAAGCCCAAGTGCCCACTGACCCACGAATGGACTAGCAAATTGTGGTACATGTATACCATGGAATACTATGCAGCCTTAAAGAAAGATGAAGACCATGGAATACTATGCAGCCTTAAAGAAAGATGGAGACTTTACCTCTTTCATGTTTACATGGATGGAGCTGGAACATATTCTTCTTAGCAAAGTATCTCAAGAATGGAAGAAAAAGTATCCAATGTACTCAGCCCTACTATAAAATTATAACCAAGAATATGGGAAAAGGGGAGGGAAAGAGGATGGGAGGCGGAGGATGTGTGGAGGGAGGGTAATTAGTGGATCACACCTATGGTGCATTGTACAAGGGTACATATGAAACTTACTATATGTAGAATATAAATATCTTAACACAATAACTAAGAAAATGCCAGGAAGACTATGTTAACCAATGTGATGAAAATATTTCAAATTGTATATAAAACCAGCACATTGTACCCTATGATTGCATTGATGTACACAGCTATGATTTAATAAAAATAAATAAATAAATGAAAAATCATCCCTTGCCCATCCATTTACGCAAAGGAAAATTAAGGTTGCATTTGGTTGGATTGTTGGTTAGCTGATCTGAAGATTGGAAGATTATATTGGGTTTCCTGGATGAGGTCAATGTAATCTGAGGTGTCTAAGCTTAGAGTGGAAGAGGGGGGAGAAGAGAGGTTGGGGTGTTGCAACATGAAAATGTCTTAACCTATTTTTGGCTTTAAAGATGGAGAGAGGGGCCCTCAGCCAAGGGATGAAGGCAGCCAAGAAGCTGGAAAAGGCAAGGAAACAGATTTTTTCCTATGTCTCCAGAAAGGAACACAGCCCTGCCAACACCTTAATTTTCACCCACTGACATGTATGCAATATGTGTTTTTCCACAAACATTATAGCCACTAAGTTTGTGGAAATGTGTTATAGCAGTGATAGAAAACTAATACACATCCTGGGCATGTTGCTTACCAATACAGCAAGTATTGGTACTTGTAACAGTTCAGATGAATCTCCAGAGAATTACCCTAAGTGAAGAAAACCAGCCACTTAAGATTATATACTATTTGATTCTACTTAGAAAACATTTTTGATGTTTTAGTGACAACGTTTTAGAAAGTGAGAATGAGTTAGTGGTTTCGGAGAGTTTAGAATGGGAGTGGGAAGAGAAGCACGGGAAGGGATGGAGGAGGTATCATTGTCGGAGGGCAACAGGGGAGTGTCCAGCATCTTTAGTGTGGTGGTGGATACATGACCCATAACAGGTGATAAAACTGCGTAACACTGAGTACACATATAGACACACAGATGAGTGCAAGTGAAACAGGGGAAGTCTAAATAAGGTTGGTGGACTATATTATCTTGATATTCTGGCTGAGATACTAAAGCATGGTTTTATAAATGTTACTACTAGGAAAAAAATCAAGGCAAGAAGCACAAGATATCTCTGTATTTTTCATAGAGCTGCATATATGAGTCAACAATTATCTCAATAAAAATTTTCATAAAAAATATTGTAGAAATTGTTATTCTTGTTGCTTGGTATAGCCGTGACTGTGAACTGCCTGGCAGGTAGGGGCCTGTCTAATTACCTTTGTACAGGAACTCCCTCTGCACCATCTGTCATTAATCACTTAGAGGCTTTTCATTAATGATGATACGGCTGAATGTACCTTCCAGCAGGGAATGTTAACCTATTTATGTGAATTCAGGAGGGGTCCTGATTCACCTGGAAACTATATTCAATTATCCATTATAGTGTATGAGAGTGTGTGTGTGTGTACATCTTTCTGAAGACAGAACCTATGACTTTCAAAAGGGCTTCGATACTCCCTCAAAAAAAAAAAAAAAAAGGAAAAAGAACAGAAAAAGATCAAGAACCAAGCAAGGTCCTTAGAAACACACTTTAAGTGTGAACTTAAAAATATATTTCTTTAAAGTGATTTAAAATAATGCAATGGCTAAAGCATCGATATATATGTGTGTGTGTGTGTGTGTGTATATATATATATATATATATATATATATATTTTTTTTTTTTTTTTTGCAGTTTTTGGCCGGGGCAGGGCTGGGTTTTGAACCTGCCACCTCCAGCATATGGGGCCGGCGCCCTACTCCTTTGAGCTACAAGTGCCCTCCTAAAGTATTAATATTTTTAAATAGGCAAAAACATGCATGGTGTTTTCTAAATGCCATGAATGGGCATTGGGGTCAGACATGCAAGTTTCCAACCCCAGATCTGTCATTACATTAGTCTATGACCTTCAGCAAAGTTCTCATCTTTTCTATAAGCCTCAGTTTTCTCATCTGTAAAATAGGGAAAAAATAATACTTCCTATGCTATAGGTTATTGTGTCAGATGAAGTGACGTGTGTAAGTCATTTAGCATAGTGCCTGCCACATGACAAGCTCTCCATAAATATTAACTTGCGTTTGTGCTATTACTACTGTGTTTAAAATAGGAGGAACTAATGGTTTTAATTATTCTTTTCAAAGGAACCTTTCGGAATAAGGGCACGTGGCTTAGTAGGAGCATTGGCATTGGTACGCTTGTTCTGTCATTTACCGATCCCCGAGAAAGCCAAGACAAGTCACTCTCTGAGCCTCCATTCATGATACAAATAGGGCCAAACCTTTGTGATTTGTTGTGATTCTGTACCTGCCCCAAAAGCAAGATGTAGGAATTTGCTCAGCAAGCACTTATGGAAGTCCTTTATACGGCTCTTCTGTTGAGTTCCTCAGAAGCAGACCCTGAGTGGAGTATTTGTGAAGATCAATATGTTTGTGACTTTGAACAAAAAAACTTGGGGGAATGGCAAAGTGTGACAGGAAAGGGAAAAACGTAAAGTCCCACAGAGGGTGGCTTAGGGTCAGTCCTGCACAGCACTCCAGAGACAGACCATGCGTATCACCCATCCCCCAGTATCACCTACACCCGGGAATGGGGCTGGTTATACCCCCTCATCCAGTTGGTTCTTATTTAAGATCAGTCCACACTCAGGTAAATTCTGGGCACTATCTGCTCTGTGTGTGAGCCAGTTGAGGAAATTCTGGCTGCAAGAGGGCTGACCTCTGGCAAAGAGTTGCAAGTATTGGCTTTGGGGGAGTGAAAGCGCACAGTGGTGTGAGTGCCTGGAATTTGAAAAGGGAAGCAAGGGGACCACAGCAGAGCACTGGCAGTATCCACAAGATCTCAGAGCTTTGCTCTGCCTTAAAGGATGGCCCTGATAGTGTAGTAGGAAAACACACAAGTGGCCGCACAATTAGGAAGGGGTGGAGCAGGTGTGGGGAGCCTACAGCCTTCAGCCCACATGTGACCTTTTAGGTCCTTAAGTGCAGCCTTCTGACTGAATCCAAATTTTACAGAACAATCCTTTTATTTTTATTCATACATTTTTGTTTATCTGTTATATTTTTATCTTATTTTTTAACCTAACACACTTAAAATACCAAAGCCTAAAATAAGTTTCAACAAAGCAATTCTCCCATATTGATCAGCACAAGTAGAACAGATTTTTTAAAAATATTGACAGATCCAGATGCTCTCATTTCTTTCCTTGTATCTTGCAATAGCAAAATCTCTGTGCTAAATCTATTTTAGATGACACTTTGCAACAAGTTGTAAGTATTGCGTGAAAGCAATGGCCTGGTCAGTTTCAGAACATGCTAATGTTGAACCATGAGGTATTCAGTGTGGATTTGCTGCATCTTTCTCAAGTGCGTTGGCTATCGCAGAACAGGTGTGAGCCAAAATTTTATCTCTGCAAGAACAGATAATTAAATTTTATGAAGAACAGAATCATCAATGTGAATTATTGAAAGAAGATTTCTATAGGAACGCAGCATTTCTGTGTGATATCATACCAAATCAGAATGACTTGAATATTTCTTTGCAAGGTGAAACTAAGTCTATATATGATATGTGGCAAAAAATCCAAGCATTTAGACAAAGCTTTTTTTTTTTCAAAACACTTCTTCAAAACAAAATTTCAGATGAACATTTTTCCCAATTAGCAAAGCTTATTGATGAGGAGGATGTTATATGTGGATCATTTGAAGAATACACAGTTGTTGTAAGACCTATTAATGAGTCAGGCTAAACAGAAGCAACAACTTCATTATTTACACACCTAATACCATCACAACAAAACCAGAGTACAACAAAAATTTCACTGACTTTGAGAATCATGGCATCACACTCACATTAGCACCTCAGCCTCACCTAAGTGGTATCACCAAGGCACATAAAGCACTACAGATGGAATTGATTGAGATCTCAGTAGATGACATTTTAAATTCATTGTTTGGTGCTAAGAAAGATCCAACTGAAATATGGAAAATGCAGTAGAATACCCACGCCTTCAGCAACATGCAGGAAAAATGCCTTTTTGCTTTTCCGCCACTTATTGCTGTGAATCTACATTTTCCAAACCAAGACGCTCTTAAGTCATAAAGGACGGATACCCATCTACAGGACCAACTGCAACTGGGACCTCCATGTTGCGGCTTAACATTCAGATGCTCTCCAACAAATAAACAGACACAGCAAAGTCATTGAAAGGTTGTTAACTTAAAAATTCACAAACAGTTTTCATTTTTTTAATTATTAAGTACATAGTAGTTAGATTTTTACAAAACAACGCACCTTTTAAGTGTACATATTATCCAGTTGAAGTTTTTGAATGCAGCCTTATTTGATTACAGCTAAATCAATGCAGCCTTCCAACATGGAAAGGTTCCCCCACCCCTGAGGATGGTGCTAGGTAACAAGGAGAAGAGGACCTTGATTCAGCCTGTGGTGATAGGGAGGCGCTTGCAGAGGACTTGCAGGAGCAAATCAGAGACAGTAGGAATTAACCAATTAACCAAATAGAGAGGTGGTGAGAAGTAAAAGTGGTCCAGCCAGTGAAAGAGAACTTAATACTCAAAGAATTAAAGTAAGCTTAGTATAACTAGATTAGGGGCAGGAGATGGCCAGCAAGAGGCTGGAAGGTAAGGAGAAGCTGGATCACAAAGTGAATCATATGTGTTAACTTGGAGGGTCTTAGGGTCTTAAGACCCGTTTGGGCAAAGACAAATATCACAGCTAAGAAGAGGACTCAAATTTCTTAACAAATTTCTTAACATATAATAGGATGATAACCTAGTTTCCTGTTAACAACCCCAGCTTGTAAAGAAAGAAGCCACTGGGGACAGATAATCATTTTTAAAAAATTGAAGTGAGGTAGTCTTAAAATTCTTTTTATTTTCCTTGCATGTTGGAAAGTAAAAGAAAATTTATACAGAGCCTGAAATAACTAAAAATATCTCTGTAAATTAGCTTTAAAAAAAAAAAAAAGAAGAAAAAATTAAACACAAGAAGAGCTTCACGGCTGATTATGTTAATAATGCTATGGATTTTCCTCATTTTGAGGTTCAGAGTAATCCACCATCCACAGAATTAAATCTATAGATTTTGGTTTAGATTTGCTCTGAAACAGACTGTCCTACCACAATTTAATTTCATGGTCAAATGAGGGTAATTATTCTAAAAAGCTTTCAGAGATGAGCCTCTTCTGATTTTTGTTGTTGTTGTTTATAATGTAGCCCCTTCGGAACCTGTGCTGTGGTTTTTAGCTGTGGATACAATGAAGTTGTTGCCTGCGTTTAGCCTGACTCATTTTTTTTGCAATGGAAAAAATAAGAGATTTCCATCTGAGAATAGGAGACAAGCTCAGTATATTTCTGTTGATATAGGTTACTAATCCATTTCCCCAAGGTAGTTAAATGTTGTGCTAGTAATTCATTTCATACTTTGGTAACCTATAATGAAATCTTCGTTTTTTTGTTTTGTTTTAAAGACTGGGTCTTATTCTGTCACCAAGGCTAGAGTGCAGTGACATGATCATAGCTCACTGCAGCCTTGAACTCTTAGGCTCAAGTGATTTTTCTGCCTTAGCCTCCTGAGGAGCTGTGACTACAGACATGTGCTACCATGCCCAGCTGATTTTTTTTTTTCTTAATTTATTGTTGGGGATTCATTGAGGGTACAAGAAACCAGATTACATTGATTGCATTTGTTAGGTAAAGTCCCTCTTACAATTGTGTCTTGCCCCCAAAAGGTGTGGCACACACCAAGGCCCCTCTCTCCTTCCCTCTCTCTGCTCTTCCTTTCCCCAGCCCTCCCTCCTTCCCTCTCTCTACTCTCCCCTTCCCCCACCCACCACCGTGTAGTAGGTCATTAATTGTCCTCATGTCAAAATTGAGTACATAGGATTCATGCTTCTTCATTCTTATGATGCTTTACTAAGAATAATGTGTTCCACTTAAAGTCTCCATTTTTTTAATGGCTGAATAGTATTCCATGGTGTACATATACCACAGCTTGTTAATCCATTCCTGGGTTGGTTGTCCAGCTAATTTTTTTAAAAGTTTATTATTGTAGAGATGGGATTTTCCTATGTGGTTTTCAAACTCCTAGCCTCAAACAATCCTCCCACCTGGGCTCCTCGAAGTTCTGGGATTACAATTGTATGCCACCACACTCAGCTACACCTTCATCTTTTTTTAAGATTTATGACATGAGACCTTTAAATAATAAATTTGATATTTTAAAATGTATAGGGCCAATTACAAACTCATTATATTTGCTTTGCTTATTTAACAAATAAATATAAACTCCCAAACTATGGTTATTTATGCCACCTCAGAGATACTTACCCTAGGCTCACAATTTATCATTTTTGGTGAGATTTCAATAATAGGTCTCTAGTCAAAATGGCAGGCACTGGATTGGAATTTAATATGGACACTAAGATTCTTTATGTTGTAATATGGGTAGAAAATAGTCTATCATGGATGTAATTAATGCCCTTCAAGATCTTGTTTAGAAGAATTCTGTTTTCATGAATTTTATAAGTATCATTTTATTACCAATGTAAGTTTTTTCTCTTTTGGATTTTATTTAAATCTAACTGATAAAGTTCTAATTACAACAATCTAAGAGCCAGCTCTCATCTAAAACCCTCCTACCATCTTCTACTCATGGGTGGTGTCAACACAAGAACAGACCCAGACCATTGCAATTCTTAGATGTGGAATCATTTTGTCTCATCCCTTAGATTCTTTAAACAAGACAGAGCAATTTGATTAGTGTTTTCTTAAAGAACTTCACATGACACAGTTGTTTGGTTACATTATTATGCTTCCTTTCTCTGGGTTTATATTACTTTAATTGCTGTTTTAATCCTGTGTTTTATATAAAGCATCCATAATTCCCCTGGTGGATAGAACCCATAGAAGTAAAAAGTGTTGTTATTATTATGTATTCCCTTGTCTATTAGTGCTTTGATAGATTCCTTAATCCACTCTTCAAAATTGCTGTATACATTGTGTTCTCTTTACAACATGACTATAGTGAGTAGGAGGAATATTTTAAAGCAGGATAAATAGTAATTGGCACGGAGCTATAACATTGATTTGTGCAAGCTTCGTGTCCAACCCTTTCTGAGGATGCTATTAGAGTAATGGGTGAGATGAAAGGAGTGCTGATTTGCTAAAATTTACTTCGAGAAAATATCAACATGGCACTAGGGCTTTGAAAGCAGTGCCCTTGGCAGTTTCTCTGGCTCCTGGAGAAGGGAATGCATGAACTACAGAGCAGCATGGTGTCTGGGCAAAGAGGCCTGAGAGTGAGCAGGGCACGCTGGAAGCCACTAGATGGGAGTGTCTGCTTATTCATTCTGGGCAAATACCTTACAAATCACGAGGCAGGAAAGAAAGGTTAGAATGAGAGTAAATTCCAGACTCCTCAGTGCCATTTTCCTGCAGATGGGGAAATGTGATGAATATCAAGAGCAACTCAGCATCACCATAGCACCTGTTGCCTCCAGTGCTGTGACCAGCGTAAGTATCCTCCCATACCAAGCTCTCTGGAGCTCTTGTTTGAGAATAGCATTCCTCTGGGAAACCAATGAACACAGAATGACAAATTAGAATGGCAAGGAAGCATTTTGCTCAGTTTTTCTGCAAAGTTATGAGCCATATTGACCTAGGCGTTTAAACCCCGGACACCTGCAGTTTTCTACCTTTCCAATGAACAGACTAATCCTTGTCGGGCATGGCTACCAATAGAAATGATACATTAAGATTTATAAGCCATCTCCAAATGTGGCCAGTCCTAAAATAAATGTCTCCAAGGAGGAGCAACAGCAGTAGCAGCCGCCATTTCAGGATTCAGCCAACACCAGATGGAAATTCTGTCCTTTGGTTAGAATTCTTCTAAGACCTTGGCTGACTGGTGAACTTGGAAGACCCAATTATTACAGCAATTAAGATTTTAGAATGTGAGTCAAATTGTGAGCCAACCTGTGCCAAAAGCTGGCAGACAGATATCCTGAATTTAGGTCAGGGTTGTTGTTCCCTGTGGCAGAGGTAATTCAATTACATCTCAACCCCAGGCAGGCAGATTCTGACACCCGGAGAGCTGGTAGTTATAATAGGTCCTCTCTGGGCTGAGGAAACCCTGGGATGCCCATCCTGCCTGAGGTCCCTCATCTCATCTCGGGGGCACTGACCTCGAGGAACAGCAGGAGAAGCCACCATTTGTTCTGACAATCAACTCCCTGGGAAACTGCCATGCTGACTCCAACACCTGTGACAGCCACGTTTGCCTGTTCATCATTTATTGCTGAAAGATTCCTGGAGGATTTGTTGGTATTCTCATAGGATCTTCAAGTAGAAATGTTTTTCTTTAAGGAGTAGGATTTTTTGACCCCAGTATTTGTTTTTTAACATTAAGTATTCTGACTTTTAAGATACCACTGATTATTCTTGTTACTATTATTATTATTATTATTTAGATACTGTGTCCATAGTAAAAATGTACATGTAGTCACATAAATGTGTTAAAAACAAACAAACAACAACAACAACAACAACAAAACAGTTGTTTTTACATGATAGCAAGTATGCAGCCAGAATGGTCCTTATGAAGTGACAGTAAAGACAGTTTAAAAATAACTAATTTCAAGCTTCCATTTTTTTACTAAGAATTTTAAAATAAATCTGTCCCCATCTTGTTCATGATTATTGAGGAGAATAAATAAGAAATTGGGTAAGTTTATCTTCTTGTTTAACCCTTATGTTCCTACTCTTTTCCTGCAAACAGTAACACCAAAAAAAAAAAAAAAAAAAAAAGAAGTGGGTAATTTCAATGGGGGGGAGACCCCATCAAAATCTGGGCTGATGCCATTGTTTTCATCTAACTGTGGGAGAATCATTTAACTCTTAGAACTTTGGCTGTGTGCCCATAGCTCAGTAATTAGGGAGCTGACCACACATTCCAGGGCTGGTGGGTTCCAACCCTGCCCAGGCCTGCTAAACAAAAAAATGAATAAATACATAAATAAAATAAAACTTAGAACCTCAATTTTCCCATCCACAAAATTATGAGGATAAACTAGATTCCTTTGCTCTGTGGTGCCTGCCAGTGTAGTCCGAGAGGCCCACGTGAAAGGAATATCCCTGGGACCAGCCATGTTGACTGCATGAGTGCTGACAGGAGAAGAGAGAGTAAGCCGCATTTGCCACTCATAATCTAGGGAGTTTCATGGTTCATTTCCTCTACAAACAATCTTGAAGACTATACATGCATTTCTTGAGCATTCTAGTGAAAGAGCAATTCCAGGTTAGTGCAATGCATCACCTTCATACCTGAGTGGGAAGGGACAGGGAGACCTATGTCAGGTACTCATCTGCTTAGCAGTTAGCTTTAGCTCTCATTCATTCATGGACAGGCTATTGGGTACCTAGCACCATGGTAGGCTCTGAAGACACAGATGAGTAAGCCAAGTACTAAATGTTGAGACTTTACAGTCCAATGGCACCAGTGGAATTTGGGGGGAGTGCAATAAATGGTTCAGTTTTCTCTCCAGCTTTGGTTGGTGTCAGTGAGGAGTGGCTCTGGGAAATGTTGTCAGAACTTTGCAATGACACCTAACCTTCTGGAGAGGCCTGTTGCTTGTGACCACACCCTTGGGCTGCACCATTACCAGGAAGGACCCAGTCAGTGCCCATTCAAATGGGAAGAACATATTATTCTAAAAAATCACTTAGTTATGCCTGTGACAGGTTAGTCCAGAAAACTCCTAACATTCTGTTAAGAGGAGAAGGTCTATTCAAGAAATGTTGGAGTTTTTAATGCACTTCCCGTATTTCCAGTGCTCTTCACTAAGTAAAATCTCTTTGACAGGAACATAATACCTCTCTCTGAAAATCCCCCAAATTGGAGGGACCATCATGGTTTAGTGCAATTTGAAATAAAGGCAAGAAGGCTTACTGCTGAACGTTACCAAGTCCCTGCTATTTGGGGATCTTAGATCTTAGCTGGTAGCTACTTGAAGCCCGTGATCAACTGGAAAGTCAAAAAGTTATTCAAAGACGAATTTAAAATTCAAACGAATGAAGTCATAGAATCACGGAGGATTTGTCTAATTTCAGATGAACCCATTTAATGGCAGACCACCTTCTGAAAAGAATAATGACATCTAATGCCAGTATTTCACAGTTTCTAAAGCACATTCACATCCATTTTCTCTTATTTTGAAAATCTCTTAAGGGTAGGTTCTCAGTCAACACCTTCCTAGTTGTTGTTATCAGAAGCAACAACTCTCAGGTTGTAAAGAAGCAGACAGTTCCACTGGCACTCTGACCTCGCTGCAGTCACTCACCAAGGTACATACCCCCGCCTGACTTTCTGTTCCTGGTATTGACAGCTGAGGACACAGCAAAGAGCTTTGATCCTGAATTAAAATTGTGACTTGTCTGGATAAATCACCTTTTCAAAGTTGATTTAGTACAGATCTATTTAAAACAGAATCTCTATTAAGAAGCTTCATCATTGGGCCGTGCCTGTGGCTCAAAGGAGTAGGGCACTGACCCTGTATATCAGAGATGGCAGGTTCAAATCCGTCCCCAACCAAAAAAAGATGATTTATCATTTATGCACAGCACTGGAGTAAAATTATATGCATTTTGGTGTAGCAAGATGGTTTGCAGAACCCACTGGGGTTCTGAGGCCACGTGTCTGAGCTAACCCATTGGAGTGCCCAGTTCCTCCCTCTGCGTCTGTGACCCACTCCCATATCCCTGAACTGCAGACAACCCCCGAATCCTCACAGCCTCCTGTGTCTGGCCTCTTCCTGAGTTCCACTTCCCTCTTTTCTTTTTCTATCTCAGCCCCCAGGCATAATTGGTATGACTCAGGGGCATAGTAATGTAGGCTGAATTAAAAAGATGGAAAAGTAAAGGAATTCTTATATTCTTTGCAACTAATAAATGTCCCTGGTGCCAATTTAATATTAAATGCAGACTGAAGCTAAAATGGTTCTTCAGGGAATAGCAGGAGGATATTGGATCTTACGGGAGAGTGCTAATTGAAGGGAATGGCTTGACTGGGAGGCTTTTAATAAATATTTACTTTTGATGGCTTAAAAAAAAATACAGTAGAACCTCTGTAAGTTGATTATGCAAGAGACTGTAACAACTAGTCAACATACAGAGGTGGTCAACATAAGGAACTGGCCTACTGTACGGATACATACATGTAGCGCACATCTGGTCTATGAAAATTAGGTCAACTTAAGGACATAAGGTGATCAGTGTAGGGAGGAGGTCAACTATGGAGGTTCTGCTGTAAGTTTGCCAGAGGGGGCCACCGACCACCACCACTACCCTCCAAAATAACAAAAATCAGTTTGCATGCTACAGTATATATAGACATCTGTTCTGGAAGATAATAGGCTAAGAAAAACAAACAAACAACTGAATAAAACAAAATTGCAATAATCTTTAACTTGCTCATTTCCAAAAGATTTTATAATTACTAATTTGAAATATTTACCTTAATTACTGAGCATTCTGTTACAGTTGACAAGTAGCCAAAACAATTACTTACATCTAAAGCAGTGTTAAATTAGTCTGAGTTTTGCATCTAAGTATCTCTGAAGTGATTAGTTACAGGTAAACAAATACAGAGTCCCTCATCCCACTGGTCATCATTTTTCTACTTCAGATTTATTGTTGAGTGTGGGGTATTATTCTAAGTTCTTTGACCAAGACTTTGGTAAATTAAAATATTCACCCACATTGCATCTTTATTAGAAACAAAATAATTCTTACTACATCCGAAAAGCAGGATTCATAAAATATGGAGTTTTCAAGTCAAATATTAACATTGGCTCTGATATCTTAGGACATATGGTGGAACTGTGGCATTTCCAGCTCAGCGCTAGTTGAGAGTCAGCCCTAGCCTTGCAGACATTGATATTAGACCTTGACTTCAGTCTGTGCTGGACCCAGGGAATAAGGGCAGGTTCAGGGTCTGGAGCTCACTCCACTGCTACAGGTGACAGTACTGTGGACAACCTAAGCAGCACTTGGTTGAGGAAACCATGTCAATAAAATATTTGGAAATCACCAGAGGTATAGAGAGTTAATTGACAGCAGGTCCTGGTAGAGGGGTGGAGATTCAGGCACAGAACCCTGAGCCCAAGGAAGCTGGCTACAATCTACATGTACTTGGAGAATCTGGAACAGTGGTTCTCAACCTTCCTAATACTGTGACCCTTTAATATAGTTCCTGTGGGTCGCGACCCATAGGTTGAGAACTGCTGGTCTAGAAGAAAGCAGAAAGAGATAGGAAGTCAGTTCATGAAAATGTAGCACCAGGCTATATTTCATTCACAGGGACCAAGTATAATCCAGCGTATTACAACCAATGTTAAAGGTCAGAATAAAAGCAATGGAAAGTTGGCTTGATTCTAAGTTGTCTCAATTATTGGGTTGAATTTATGTCTCTGCTTGACTCATTTAGAAGACAGACAGGGTGATCTTCGATTTTACCAATATTGTCCTAAAAACAAAACAAAACCAAACCTGACAAGCTTAAATCATTAGTCTACCACTTTTATTTTATTTGAATTATTACAAATTGGTACCAAAAGAGCAGATAATACTGAGACTGGTAAAGCCAAAGTAATATTTAAGTATCTTGAACATTAACTTGGTTGTTATCAAATATTATGAGAATCCAATGAAAATTTTTCTATCCACGTCAACAAGAGTTTATTGAATTCTGACTGTCTACTGGAAAGTATGAAGTTTGATGACACAGACAAGACCATTTTGACCTCAGTGTCTGGATTGAAATAGCCAATGGTCCTTGGAGGAAAGATAAACATATGTGCTTCTGTCCACATGCAACCTCCAAACAGTGTATCATGCAATGCAGTGTGTCCAACTTTGTAAGAACAGAGTTTTTAGAAGATTCTCCATCAACAGATGTTATAAATTAACAAATAGGGTAATATAAGTCTGCAACAAACAAGAGCTTTTGGAAGATGAAAAAATTTTTGTTTCAATATTGTAATTTAATATCACAAGGTATGAACATTCTAGTACAGTACAGACTGTCAAAGCAAGAGAGCAGTGCCTCCCATGAAATTGTGCATGTCCAACTTTTGTTTACTTTTTTTCTTTTTGGTGGCAACTTGTTCTCTCTGTAACTAATTTTTTTTTTCCATAAAAAAAGATTAAGGTCATTGTGACATCCTAAGCTACAGAGAGAGGAAGAAAAGGGAGAAATACATTGGGAAAAAATTCATAGTTGAGTCAGATCAAAGGAACTCTTACATTACCTGTTTTTTTTGTGTGTGTGATATTTTTCTAAGAAAAATTCAAAAGAAAAGTAAAACTTAGACTTCTTAAGTTTTAACTTGATACTGAGAAGTAAGGTACATTTTTGCAATTTGTGATTCTTTGGTGGATTTTAAATCATTTTACTACAGAAAAGCAAAACCATTTTACTTTAACCAGTAATATAACATATCATGAAATACAAATATCTAAATCCATTTCACATGTTGAAAATGTCACGTTTTTGCTGTCTGTATTATTGTACCAAAATTAAAATGACAATAGCTGTTATGATTTTTTTCTCCTAATTTCTTGCTGGAAAGATGAAAATAAGTACTCTCCTGTCCTCTCTCAGTTCAGCACTTAATCTTATACTATCTCCTACAGAACACAAGGGCTTAATAATCCAGCAGCCAGTGTGTTCAATGTACTATATTATGCGAGGCAGGCGGTCAAGACTATTATGAATTGATCTGAAAATCAGTCACTGGAAAGCAGTGCTTTAGTAGTGCAAAATGACAAATCTGGCAGTTGGTTCAAACCAAGAGTATTTTTGGTGAGAAAAAAAAAAAAAGACCACTTCCCTGACTTTCTATAAAACATCAGGACCCCACCTCTTACACTCACATGATACCCTGAATATACAAGAGTTAAGTACTTACCTGGCCCTTAACTTCCTGTCTGAATGATGAAAGAGACTTAAGTCCAGTGTACATTAGCTCACTCATTCTTATGTCAAAATATAACCAACTGGTAGTGAACCAACGTGCAAATTTGGAGTCAGCAGCTCCAAGTAGTAGAAAGGGTTTTGGGAAAGGGTAGAGGAAAGAGGAAGCTTGTGCTTTTTTAGTATAAATACTATGACCACTCACAGTGTTGCATATCTTCTCACAAAAGTAGAAATGTTTCATCCAGATGTTAAATTATGGGCATTACATTAGATATTTCGGATTTAATCCTTTTCCCTCTACTGAATATTGCCTGATTCTACCATTCCTCATTCTGGTCACCTGCCTATGTAACAGATACTGAATCTGAAAAGATACTGAGGTAACCTTTCCTATAAAGTCAGAGTGATTCCCACTAGCACGAGGGGCGTCCTTCTCTGTGTCTTCCAGGTCAGGCTTCTATCATATCTTTTGATTTGTGGGTCTCCTCTTCAATTTAAGGGAGCCACAAACTCCTTGAATGAGAGGATTGTTGATCAGTCTTCTCTTTTCTTCACTTCAAAATAATACTCATACAAGGATCCTGAACTCCCAAGGTCCTCTCTCTTTCTGTCACATTCATCTGGAAAAATACCAATTCTGGATGACTCAGTTCTTCATCTGAACCAGAGTAGTGTTTGCTGAGTCCTACCCGACTGGCTGCTACAACAAGATAGGTGGGTTTAGAAATTCCTGGTCACCCATGTCGTGCAGTCCCCCATACTACTTGATAACCCTACTCTGCAGCTTTGATCAGTTCACCTTCTGTATCCATAAGGATCATTTGAGACTTTCTCCTTATCTTTCCATTCTCAGACATCCACCTCAAACATCTTTCTTTGCAGAGAAAAGAATAGATGATCAGATCTCTCAGCTCCCCACCTCCAGACCACCTACTCAGCTCCACTTGCTTCCCATGTTCCCTGGTAGAAGTGAGGCAATAACTTTCCTTCTACCTACGTCCAAACCTTTCACTGGATTTATTTTTTATCATTCCTTCCTCTGGCATTCTTATGAAAATCTAAACCACTGACTATCCCTCCTCTATTTCGCAGATTCAAGTTCTCTCTTTCAAGGGATTCTTTCTCATTAGTTTCAACCAGTTCATCTCTGTCATTGAATAAAATAAAACCTTCCAAACTATTTAATCTCTAGCTCCTCAACTTGCTTGCCTGTCTTCTTCATAACGTAACTTCTTAAGTGATGTCTATGAGAACTCTTCGGTTCCATTTTCTAACCTTGACTTTCTACTCAAGTCACTCCACCCAGTATCTACTGTGTGGAAGCTGTTATCACGGAGTGCACCATAGAGTTCCTGGACCCAGCTGTGGGAAAGACCATGGCCTGGGCTTCTGGGCAACACCCTCTATGTTTTCCTCATCCCTCTCCTCTTTATAGGCTCAACCTTCCTTACCTAACCAGTTTGCTTTCAATATTGAAGAGACTCTTAAAGAATTTATAAAACAGATAAATGATATAAAACATAATAATTTAGCATACATGTATTTGTCATCCCACCATTGATAGGTTACCATTCTAGCTCGCTGTAATATTTTAAATTAAATTATAAATGAATGTTCCTTTATAATAAGTGATTTTTCTGTATCTATTGAGATGATCACATAATTTTGCTTCTTTATTAATGTGGTATATATTTATTACTATTATTATTATTATTCGATTTGCATATGGCAAAATTTGCTTTTTTAACCATGTTCTGTTTGTCAGTATTTTCTTCCTTTTTGTTTCTGAATAGTTTTATATTGTGTGGATATACCATGTGTCTATCCATTCACCAGTTGAAGAACATCTGGATTATTTCTAGGTTTTGGTGATTTTAAAGACTCTAAATGTCTACATACAAGTTTTTGTATAAATCTAAGTTTTGATTTCTCCTGTGTAAATACCTAGCAGTGAGATTGTGGATCAGTGTTAGACTACACATATCCCTGACACTTTGTTCATTTTCCCCCAATCTTTTTTGCCTATATTATTCAGATAGGATCATTTTTGTTGATCTGTCTTCACTTTATCATCACTAGGCAATGATTTTTTTAAATATTTCAGATATAGTTTTTGTTTTTTTTTGAGACAGGGTCTCACTATGCCTCCCTCAGTAGAGTGCTGTGGTGTCACATCTCACAGCAACTTTAAACTCTTAGGCTTAAGCAATTCTTTTGCCTCAGTCTCCCAAGTAGCTGGGACTACAGGCATGTGCCACAATGCCCAGCTATTTTTTGTTGCAGTTGTCATTGTTGTTCAGCTGGCCTGGGCTAGGTCCGAACCCGCCAGCTCCAGTGTATATGCCCGGTACCCTACTCACTGAGCTAGGTATGCTGCCTTCAGATATATTATTTTTAAGTTTGAATATTTCCACTTAATTTCTTTTTATAGCTTTAATTCTTCTGCTAAAAACGTCTATCATTTTATTTATTTAAATATGTTTACCTTTATCTTATAGAGCACAGTTATAATAGCTGCTTCAATATTTTTTATATTCTAACATCTGAATCATATTAGCATTGACTTTTTTTATTGCCTTTTCCCTTAATAATTGATCACATTTTCCTACTTTATGATTGTCATGTAGTTTTGGATCATGTCCTGGATACTTTGTATATTATATTGTGTACTGGGTCCTGTTATCCTCTGAGGTAGACATATGCTAATTATTATACAAATATACCATTTTCCCCTGATGGTAATGCTTTGTTCCAGAGCTCTACTCACTTCTAATACCTTCCACTTTATTCCTTCATCTCTACTTATGAATTAATTCACTGTAGGGAAAACTATCTGATTCCCGATATGTGTTAGACATTGTGTTAGAATACAATGTCCCAATTAAGTGAATATGTTTATGTCTAAATTACACAGCAAGAGGCTGAAACTAGGGAACAAGACATAGCCTTTTCAAGATCACATAAAAAGCAAGAATCAGCACCAGGGTTCAAACACAACAAGCTCTAACACAAAATCCCATTCCATTACCATCGCCTCTCACAATCTCATGAAAACTTCTTCCCTCACTGTGGTCCAGCTTTGGCAGCTTTTTCTTGGCCTTTTATGGAAATATTTTGCAACCTTTCTCATCATATAATCCTGTAGGTTGACTATTTAATGTGAATCTTATTTCTTCAGTGAGAATTAAAAGATTCTTGAGAGTCAAAACTTAGTCTTCTACTTCTTTTACATGCCTCTCAAAATACATGGCACATTATTTATGTGCCACAAAATATATGCTAAATAAATACACATTAAAGAAATTTTAAAAAGGCAAAATCTTGTCAATGAAGAAAATGGGCACAATTTTAGTAAAAAGAATAATTTATTTAGAAAATATTAGTATCACTATACTATAATCAAAAAACAAAAACCAAAAAGAAAACATCTCAATTAACCCTCCTATACATTTGCCTAGTTATGCCTTTTGAGTTTAATGGATTAGGTTTAATTATACATACTGAACTAAACTTTGAATTGGCTTCCAGTGATTTCTCACCTCAGGAAGTCTTTGCATTAATCTCTCTGTTTTGAGGATCTAGACAATGAGGGAGAAAGAGCTGAATTTTGTTCCCAAATCTTCCATTGATTTACTCCACTGGCATGAATAAAAAAATTTACTCTGTGGGGGCTTCAGTTTATTTTAGGACTAAAAAGATAAAAATGACTCTTAAATTTCTCTTTTTAATATGAATATAAATAAAATTTGTTAAAACCTATAGAGCTTTGAAGGCTTTGTTCAAAAGATTTTATGTAAACTGCCTTTGTCAACCTTAAATATTAATTTTTCTGTCCTAATTAATTTCAAAAAGATTCAAAAAGTAATGACACAACATAGAAGTACTGGTTACTACAACATAGTTCACATCATTGTTGTACATAATTGCCTGTCTTTGTGGCCCACAATCTTATCACTGTCGGGAACAATATTTTATAGAAATTTTCTACGTAAGAGATACTATACAAACAGATTCTATGGAGACATTTTTACAAAAGAATGGAAACATGGTAACTCCTCTCTAAGAAAGTCATATACAGTTAGGGGGATAAGGCTTTTTCATTGAGAAAAAAGCTATTATACAGGGTGGAATATGATAAATTTCAAATTATTAACACTAATGTGGCAAGGTCTATAGAGTATAAATAAAGATGAGGTGTAGATTAAGCCAATTGTGTCGCCTGTGATTTTTGAAGGTCAAACCAGATATTTTGGCTTGATCCTGAGGACGGGAGAAATCATGAAAGACCTTCTGGATTGCAGAATGATCTGATAGGTGAGGTATTTAGGAGGATAAATAAGGATAAATACAAGGGAAAGAAAACTGGAGGCTGGCAGACCTGTTAGTGAGATGCAGTTGCCGGGGAAGGAAACTACACGCACCAGGATGGGGATATTGGCCACAGAAATGACACCATTTGTTTAACACCTGGGATGCCAAGCCCTGTCATGGGTGCTTCACATAAATTCCAGTTCCCACAATAACCAAACGAGATCTGTATCATTGCTTTTGCCTTGCAGAGAAAGGTGTCACAGTGCTTCTGTGATCTGTTTAATTAGATTATAAGTCAAGTCTCTTCAAATCATAAGATACATTACACAATATCTCTCTCAACTGGTGTTGAAAGTTAGGTGAATTGGGAATATGGGTGCAGCGTACAATATTATATTTGAGTTTCTATACCTATTTGATCTGAATTTTCAAGGACAAAAAAGACAAAAGAGGCCAGAAAATTACTATGGTCAACAGTTCCATGCAGATCACAGAGGATTTTGAGGAACATGGAGGAAGTACATCTTCCTTGCTTCTTTATGCTTGAAATCGCATTACAAGAGAAAGATGTAGGACACCGGTAGCCCCAGAAGAAACATAATTACTGAAGATCACTGCAGGGCATATATGAAACATGTCAGATCATGTCTGGCCAAAAGGTTTTGACTAGTTGGTCCAGAAATCACAGCGGAAGATGATAGGTTCCTAAACGGGGGATGGGGGGGAGGGACAGGGAGATCGTTAGATTCAGATCCTGGCAAATGGTTCGTAATTGTTAGAATTACTGCACAATTTAGCTAGCAGTGGCCTCCATGTCAGGGCACTTTTATTGAAGCAGTTAGATTTTTCCCCCATTTAGGAAAATAAAATGTTTATAATACATGTTCAAAATCCATTTCTTGCTTTGGAGAAAGCAAAAAAATAAAAATAAATAAATCTATCTCTTATTTTGATGTCCTCTTTTATGCTGTCCTCAAATCAAGAGTGTGGAGGAAAGTGGGGGTACCCATAAAGTTCACAAACTACCCAAGTACTAGGTTTAAGGGAGTTTCACCTTTAATGTCTAACAAACAATATCATTTATTCACTGCTGGGGATGGCACAGAGGTAAACCTGGAGTTAAAATAAGCCTCTGTAAGTTAAATAAGACATAATAATTAAGGTCATTAGAGGTCTAAACTGCTTCAAGGTTGTATTTTACAGAAGCCATTCTTGAATGAAACCTGCAATCTAAAAGTATTTATCCTTTAATAAGTATAAATGTAACATAATAATTTTTCAATGATTGTCTTCATCTTAATTAATATTCTTTAGTCATAAAGAACCATATTTGACAAAGGAATGTAGTAAAAGATATGAATAAAAACAAATGCTTTCTGTAATAACTATGACTTTTTTGACATTGTAAATGAAGAAAAATAAGTCTGCCTGACCTTTCAACCAGAACAAATAAAATACTAATTGCCAAATTCACATGGCTAACTCTAGCAGCAGAAAATGAGATATAGCTTTGCAATCAAAATGCTAGCACATAGTGGTGATGGTGTCAACCACATCTTAGAAAAGTTTACATTCCAATTTTTATTGATTGAAGTTTCCATATGTAGGCTTCACGTTAAAAACTCCACAATATAGCTGAAACAGGATATAGTGACTAAGAGGGTAGTTCCATCTTCAGGAACCTTTGCAAGAACATATTATTGTCTCAAAGAATGTTACCAATAATTAAATAGCATTTACTTGCCTTTTGTCTCAGGTGTTCTAAGTTGCCTGAAGATGCATCTTCTTTCTCCTCACAGCTAGTCCTTTAGAAAGTGCCATTGGCACTCCAGGTCTCCAGCCTATCTAATTCCTTTCAACCCTGCTCCCATGGCCTCTTACTTGAAGAGCACAACAGCCTCTGCCTGGGTTTCCTACAATGCAGTCTCCCCAGGCCAGCCCTGCAGTGGGCTCATATCACACAGACAGCAAGAGCCAGCCGTCTCCTGAGACTGCCATACTTTGCCTGGCGTGGACAGCCCCTAGCTCCTTCTGTTCTCATCTCCTATCACTTCAGGCAGTGCTACCACATGTCCTTCTTTCTCCTCTTTGAACATGGCACACATGATGCCACCTTAGAGCCTTGCGCTGGGCACTGCCCCAGCTCCATTCCCTGAGTCCACACAGGGCTAACAGTGCCGTTTCATTCAGAGCTCAGCTCCCAGGCCTGTCCTCAGAGAAGCCTTATTCTAATTCACCCATCACCCCAAGACACACACACTCATTTTCTTTTCTTTTCTTTTTCCTTTTTTTTTTTTTTTTTAATTACGTGAAATGCACATAGATCATAAATACATTCATGCATATGTGGGGTACAATGTGCTGATTTTTTTTATACAATCTGACATGGTTAGATCAAACCAATCAACATAGCCAAAAAACCAAAAATTACTTTGCAAAAAAGATATTTGCACCATATTATTCATTGCCACTCAATTCATAATAGCCAAGTCAGGGAAGAAGCCCAAGTGCCCATCGACATAGGAATGGATAAATAAATTGTGGTATATGTATACCATGGAATTCTATGCAGCCTTAAAACAAGATGAAGCCTTTACCTCTTTTATGTTTACATGGAGGGATCTGGACACATTCTCCTTAGTAAAATGTCTCAAGAATCGATGAAAGAGTATCCAATGTACTCAGTACTTCTATGAAACCTACTTATATTTATTCACACTTTCTTATGAAAGATAGAACACAACTATAGCCCAGGATGAAGGACAATAATCATGTTCTTTTGTTTTCTTTCTTTTTTTTTTTTTTAATTTTTTGCAGTTTTTGGCCAGGGCTGGGTTTGAACCCACCACCTCTGGCATATGGGGCCAGCGCCCTACCCCTTTGAGCCACCCCATTTTCTTTTCTTAATAGAAACTATTCCTACGTGAAATTATCTTGTTCACAGATTTTTTCATAGTCTCTCCTACACTCCCTGGTAGATACCCTGGACAAGAACATGGGCATTGTAATCAAACAGACTTGAATCTAAACTGTAGCTATGCCACCCACACTAGTTATGAGACTTCTCTCCAGTTATCCATCTGTCTAAGACTCAGTTTTACCTCTTTCATGTTTACATGGATGGAGCTGGAACATATTCTTCTTAGTAAAGTATCTCAAGAATGGAAGAAAAAGTATCCAATGTACTCAGCCCTACTATGAAACTAATTTATGGCTTTCACGTGAAAGTTATAACCCAGTTATAACCCAAGAATAGAGGGA
>CAUYPK010010415.1:0-50237 GCA_963574355.1 Loris lydekkerianus
TTATACCCAGAAGACCAAAAGTCACAATATAACAAAGACATCTGTACCAGAATGTTTATTGCAGCCCAATTCATAATTGCTAAGTCATGGAAGATGCCCAAGTGCCCATCGACCCACGAATGGACTAGCACATTGTGGTACATGTATACCATGGAATAGTATGCAGCCTTAAAGAAAGATGGAGACTTTACCTCTTTCATGTTTACATGGATGGAGCTGGAACATGTTCTTCTTAGTAAAGTATCTCAGGAATGGAAGAAAAAGTATACGATGTACTCAGCCCTACTATGAAGCTAAATTACAGCTTTCACATGAAGGCTATGACCCAACTATAACACAAGACTATGGGGAAAGGGCCAAGGAAGGGGAAGGGAGAGGGGAGGTTTTGGTGGAGGGAGGGTAATGGGTGGGGCCACATCTATGGTGCATCTTAGAATGGGTACAGGCAATTGCACTAATGTACACAGCTATGATTTAACAATAAAAAAAATAATTATGGCGTATTAATAAAATTGAAAATTATTCACACATTAAAAAAAGTCAAGGAAGTTTTTAGTAACATGGTAAGTATAGTTATGTAAATTAAGTCAATCATAAGATATAAATGTACATATACAATATAATCTCAATTATGTAAAAATATGCATGTATAAAAATGATCAGACAGGGTGGTGCCTGTGGCTCAAAGGAGTAGGGCGCCAGCCCCATATACTGGAGGTGGCAGGTTCAAACCTGGCCCTGGCCAAAAACTGCAAAAAAAAAAAAAAAAAAAAATCAGACAGAGGGAAATTACTTCAAAATGTTTACAACTATTAATCATAGGGGATGGAATTCCTTCTTACATAGCTTAGTTTTTGTCTAAATCTCCTATAATGGGCATATGTTATTTTGTACTCTGAAAAAACCCATCCTTTGGATTGAAGACGGTGACAAAGAGATAGGAAAATAGAAGAAACTAGCTTTGGTCCAGGGAATAGACGTACAGGGCTTTGGGTATGGGGTCCCAGTTTGCCTGCCCTCATCCTTGGAGCACAGGGAACTCCATTTTTCCTCTGAGCCTCACCAGCAAAGTTCAGATAGAAATCCCAGTCTGTCTTCCTCTTGGAACTAGTGAGAAGATTGAACAGTTATGCCAGCAAGAGGCTGATTGCAAAAGCAGTTCAAAGTTTGGAATGTCAAGTGTCCACTCCAAGGCTCTAGGGACAATGTCCTGCCTTTCCAATGAGTGCAGAGTTAGTGGGGGAAGGCAACGGGGTACAAAGTTCACAGGTACAGTAGCTCCTTTGGGCACCCGGTCCTGGGCCCTGAGGAAGTAATTCTTCCAGTGTTCATTAGATGTGGGTCTAGTCCTGAGTCCTTCATGCCTTGGGCCTTGGTATAATAGTTCAATGGAAGAGACCTCAGCAATCATCTGGTAATAAAGCTTATTTTATATTTAATAATTATTGAATATTCAGGATTGGTGCTTTTTACTCATTTCGTTCATCATTTTGTTTATCAATTCCACCCAACAAATATTTATTGTACATATACTGTGTTCCTACCTGTGTAGTTGCAGTTGCTAAATCCACCTTGATGTGGCATAATTTCCCTGTACCTTGCACTTTTGTAGGCCTTAACGTATACTAACTTACCCTTTTTGGGATCATCTGCGATAACATAAATTCACCTTCTGTAATACAACTTGAGGCACAGAAAGAGACAGAGACTCTTGCAGTATAGTCATGTATGTGTATGTAGTACGTGACATGTAATATGAGAGGCAATCACCTGGCTGAGTTAAGTCTCGTGTCTCGTGGTGCTTGACCTTGAGGCTGTACTTTGGATTTATTTTTCCTTCATCTCCTCCTGCATGTTCACCCATTTGAAATCATTTGTATCTCCATGCCCTAGAAAAGAAGACGGAACTCAATGATTGGCCACCAGGTCTAGATGCAGGGGGTAAGGAGAAGGCCCCAGTGGAGGAGGCAGGAATAGTTGAAGAGATCACAGGGATTGGGGTTGGAAGGGAAAGGAGAAGTATGGAGACAAGAAACTTGTTCCAGGGAGACTAAAAGGAGCAACTGCCTGGGCAGCAGCCAGGGTTGAAAACAAAGATCACTTGATCTTTGAGGAATAAGAAGGGCACCTGTGTAGGGCAGAGGGCCCACCCCAGCATACAGTGGATGCTATGGAGATTGCAACAGGCAACTTGAGCCCAAGGGAAAGAACTGTGGGCAAACCCTTCTGAACTCTGTGCAACTGTCAGTCTTGCTAATCCACCGCTGCTTTTTTCCACTTATGGTTTTTATTGCCTTGTCCTTCTAAAATTAAGGGTGCGGTAAAAGGGTTACAGTTTAACTGAGGGAATTAAAGCTTAAGGAGGCAAAACAACAAACACAATGAGAGGACTTTATTTAGATCTTTATTCAAACAAAGGAACCATAAAAGAGAGAGAGAGATTAAGACTAGGACATTGTGAGACAAGTAGAAATTTCAAATTTAGAAATGACTAGATATTTAATGATACTAAGATATTACTAATAATATTTTACACATGGTAAGAATTTTGTGCAATGTGTTAAGTCATTATCTTTTAGAGATCCATTTTTTATGGCATGATAAAACATTTATGGGTATAATGGTGCAGTGTCTGGGATTTGCCTCAAAATAATGATGCAGTCAGGAAAGTCGGGTAAGGACATAAATGAAAGAAGCCTGGCTATGAATGGGATGAATGGGTCATTGTTGAGTCTGAGTGATGAATAGTAGATGATTGTTCATTAATAATTTGACTTTTGTATATGTTTCAAACTGTCCATAATTTTGAGGTCAAGCAACTTGTCCACATTTCTGTGGGTATTAAGTGACAAAGGAAATAGACCTGAGGGCTATTTATCCCCCAAACTTGTGCACTTTGTGACTATGTGACTCTACTACTCTCCAACTCCTCTGGGGCAGGGATGTTCTTCCCCACATTCCCCACTTGAGCTATGTCCTCTGGATACCACCTAAGTCAGGGTATTCCATTAGAAGGTTCTTTTCTAGCATGAACTAGCATTTCAATCTTCTCTTCGTGTTTCTTGCCAGAGATGCCTTCCCTGACCCCTGTCACCCCAGGCTAAGGCAGGCAGCCTATCCTGGTTTCTGAAGTGTTCTGTACTTCCTTCCATCCACCACACTTATAATCACTTTTTCCATGTCCATCTTCTCATGGGTTCAGCCCCATGGAGTCAGGGCCTTGCCTGCTGCATTTACTGTTGTGTGCTGCTCATCACTCAGGCTATTTTGCTTTAGGTATATGGATGCAGAAAGGGTTAGCCTCAGCATGGCCAGGTCATTGTGTGATGATGACTTCCCTGGATGGTTGGCACCCTGGGAGGCCCAGACCAGAGGGCCCATAGAACCCTCAGTCCCTAGCCCAAGGTATTTGCTTTGGGTCAGAGACACACATGGTGGTGGGTTCATAGAGATACTGCAACAATTATGGGGTCTAACATTTCAGAAGTAACTGAATATTGCTCGTTACTTGTTCAGGCCATAGAAAATTAAAAACAGTGAATGAGAGGTTTAATCCTTGTGAACAACTTGATACCTTGAACCTGGATTATAATGGGATTTTCTTGGAATTGTGAAAGTTGCTTTATCATTTATCTGCTTTCTGTTTTTGTTTTCTGTGATAAAGCTCCTGGAATCTGGCTGAAGGGCCTGGAATTACTGTATTTCACTATGTATAATGTGCACTTTTTTGCCCAATTTTTTGAGGGGAAAACAAGGACATGCATTATACATGAGTAACAATACAGCAAGCCCCAAAAGTTGTTATACATAGGAAAAGGGAAAATTGTAGCTAAATGTGCCTTTATTTACAGAATATATATTACAGAATTTTTGAAAATATTCTCTACGTTTTGGCTCCGGTGTTCTACACACAAACTCTTCTCTCCTGCTCCTGGTGAACACAGTCTGCAAGATCTCTTGCTATGTGAGCCTGTTAATTTCGTATGGAGGCTATTGGGACACGCTATATTTATTTAGTTATTTTTATTCATTTTTCTATTTTCTTTTCATTATGTAAATTTAAAGATAAAATACATGTAAAAATAAATTTAAATTTTCCATCAGGGAAGACCAAGTGGATAGTGTTTTCTGTTTTTAACCTTGAAAAGAATGTGTTATTTTAAGAATAAAAGTTTCCAATCCTTTGTGTTCAGATTTGTATTGTATTTTCCAGTTTTATTTGTTCTGTCCATAATGAAAGTAGCAAATTTTAATTACAAAATTAGTAGTAAAAATATGTAACATGACATTTATCATTTTATCCCTTTTTAAGTGGACAGTTTAGTGGTATTCAGTATATCCACATTCTTTTCATATTCCCAAACTAAAACTCTTCCAATTAAATACCAATTCCCCATTCCTCCCTCCCTCCCAGCTCTGGCGGTCACCATTTTACTTTCTGTCTCTATGAATCTGACTACTCTAGATATTTCATTTAATTGAAATCATACAGCATTTGCCCCTTTGTGACTGGCTCATTTTACCTTGTGTAATGTCCTCAAATTTCATTCATGCTATAGCATATGTCAGGGTTTTCTTCTTTTTAAAGGCTGAGTAATATTCCATTGTGTGTATATAACAATTTTTATTAAAAAATGTTTTATTATGAGGCTGAGAGTGGTGGTCTCTGCCTATAATCCTAGCCCTTTGGGAGGCCGAGGCGGATGGATCACCTGAGCTCAGAAGTTTGAGACCAGCCTGAGCAAAAGTGAGACCTGGGCTTTAAAAACTAGGCAGGCATTGTGGTGGGCGCCTGTAGTTCCAGCTACTTGGGAGGCTGAGGCAAGAGAATTGCTTAGCTCAAGAGTTTGAGGTTGCTGTGAGCTATGATGGCCACCATAGTCTCCCAAGGGCAACAAAGTGAGATTCTGTCTCAAAAAAAATTTTTTTGTATTATGACAAATTTCACAAATACATAAGAATATGGAGAATAGTATAATATGCTCCCCTACTCATTGTCCAACTTCAACAAACTTGTTACAACATCTACTTCTACCCACACCATCCATTTCTTTATGAAGCTAATCCCAGAAATAACATTTAATTTGAAAATATTTCAGGATGTACCTAAAAGATAAAGGTTCTTATTAAAAACATAACTGTAATACCATTATTACACCCCAAAACATTGAACAACGATTCCATAATATAATCAACTTTCAAGTTAGTGTCTAAATTCCTATATGTTTTATTTTTGATTTGTTTATATTTTCTTATATTTGTAACTGGCCATTTTGAACTTCCAAATATCTGCATGGTGGTAGACCAGGGTGGTTCTAAACTAAGATAAATGGGATTTGAACTAACCTGGCTCCAATTAAACTTTATGTACTTCTCTTCCTTGCCTGTCTGTTCCAGGCTGTTTGCTTAGCTATAGAAGTCACTACAATAGTGAGACAATCGCTCCTTTGCAGTTGAAAGCATCCATAGATATAGTCTGTTAATTATTTATACTCTCTGTTCTGGGTTTGGCTTCTTATACCCTTACCCAGGAAAATGTAATAGTTCCTAGTTTTGAGATGAGTAAGAGGACTGACTCTGGAATGAACCTGGAACTGCTAACTGCAACTTAAAAATGAAAAGGCTTATGTGGTATGAATGAAAAAGAGAAAGAAAATGAAAAAAGATATTAGAGGATGTTGTGAGGCAGATTCAAGGATGGGATAAAATAACAGGATTAATCAGGAAATTCCTGGGACAAAAGTTGGAAACTCATTCCCTGGACAACATTAAAGAGGAGATTCGAGGCAGGATTTTTACTGATAATCTGAGATAAAACTTTCTTCTTTTGTTATTAATGTTTTATGTTACAATATTCTTTCTTGTTATTAAACTGAGGTTGCCAGATAACACACAGGATGCCCAGTAAAATTTGAATTTCAGGTATACAATGAATATATACTTTTTTGAGACAGAGTCTCACTGTTACCCTAGGTAGAGTGCTGTGGTGTCATAACTCACAGCAACCTCAAACTCTTGGGTTGAAGCAATCTTCTTGCCTCAGCACTGCCAGTAGCTGGGACTGCAGGTGCCCACCACAACGGTGGCTATTTTTAGAGATGGGGTCTTGCTGTTGCGCAGACTGGTCTCGAACTCCTGAGTTCAAGCAATCCACCCACCTTCAGCCTCCTAGAGTGCTAGGATTACAGGCATGAGCCACGGCACCTGGCCTACAATGAATACTTTTTAAAGTACAAATATGGCCAGGCATGGTGGCTCACACCTATAACCCTAGCACTTTGGGAGGCCAAAGTGGGAGGACTACATCAGGCCAAGAGTTTGAGACGAGCTGGAGCAACATAGTGAGACTCTCTTGAAAGAAAAAAAAAAAAAAAAAAAAAAAGATAAATATGTTCCCAAGTATATAGACATACTTGTATGAAAAATATTTCTTTCTCTGTACATGCAAATAAAAATAAATAATTTTATGATGCATTGCTTTTCTGAAATTCAAATTTAATTTGGTATCTCGTATTCTTATTTGCTAAATCTGGCAATCCTATATTCAAGGAAGGGGATTCCACTTGTGAAACTGAGGGCTATTTGGTCTTTAGGCCTTTAGGTTTTTTTTTTTCCTTGGGAAGATGGTTGAGTTTTCTTTTCTTTACTGAGTCTGCTTTTCCTCTTGGTCTACCTAATGTTATAGCATGATATTTTTAAAAAGGGCCCAGTTTACATTAGCATCAAATACAAGAGCATAGCCATGCACTAGATAACAATGTTGGGTCAACGGTGGACCACCTACATAACGGTTGTCCCATAAAATTACGTTATGATGTCATATATTTTTATTGTACCTTTTCTATATTTAGATACACAAATACTTGCCATCGTATTACAATCTCCTGCATTATTCAGTATAGTAGCATCCATATAGGTTTGTAGCCTGGGAGCACTAGGCTATGCTGTATAGCCTAAGTGTGTAGCAGGCTATACAATCTAGGTAGTGGAAATGCTCTATGATGCTCCCACAACGACAAAGCCGCCTAACAGAATTTCTCAGAATGTTTCCCCACCTATATGACATGTAACTCTACTTATTTGCCTCTACTCTCAGCAATGTCAGCTATGACTGATGTTTTAATAGTTGCTACCGTACAGGGCAAAAAGTTTGAAAACTATACTTCAGGGTGCCACTTACATGAGGCAAACTTTTGTGATGTCTAGTACCAAGGTTTGCTTAAAAATAATTTTAAGTTTTATACCCTGAGAATTTGTACAATGAAATGTAATAATTCATAATACCTTGGCTGTTTTTAAATTCCAACAGTGAATTTTCCAGCTACCTCCAATAAAACTGTTCTTTTCTGTGCATATTCAAGTCAACACTCAAGAATTTCAGCTTAGCTTTAGCAAAAGCAAATATTTATATTTAAAAAGAAAACATCTGAATTCAGAATTCATGAAGATAAAAAAGTCGACAAACTAAAGATGCCTTGTTAGTTGATGATCCTAATGGCAACATCTAGGTCAGATAACTGATATTGACTTAAAACAGCTTTCTCTTGCCTTTGCCCAATCGTATCTGTAATTACTACAATAATGGATTAAAAAAAATCCTGGTCTCTTTAATCTGTGTTCCACAAAATGCTGTCGAAAGAGCAAACTTCTGCTTAGTTGTTTTTCTTTTGCTTAAAAAAAAAAGTGCCAGGAATCCCACCCCACTCCACTGCTGGGTAACAGTCAATCATTTATTATTTCTGGATCAAACACAAGCATTCATGCTTATGAAAACATTTTGCAATGAATGGGATCTTGGTCTCTACTAAAAACAAAAAATGGCTAAAAAGAGACTTCAATTTATTTTCAAATTCTATGGCTAAATTCTTATAATTCCTAACTGCTGAAAACATTGGCAAGCTACAAGATTTTACTCAGAGTCAGATTTACTTCTTTGGTGTATGGTAAGAGGTGCTGTTGGGAGCTATTTGTGGCTAGCTTTTCAGGAGGCCGAATGGGCCCCAAATGGAATGAATATTGATGCTGAAGTACAGTGCGCAAGGAGAGGGAGGAGAGATGATTATATACGTTAATTTTTTTTTAAAAAGGAGCACCAGTATCTACTTAGAAGTTTTAGTATTTGACAAACCATAAAGACCACTTCTCAAAATGACCAAACTTATAGCTGAAACTTTTTGGTTATATTTGGATCTTAAGCCAGGAGTTATAAATCTTATCAGAATTCTTATATAGTTATATGATTCAGTCAACCTCACCAAACAGAATCACCTTTAATCCAGAATCAATAGTTTTTCCTCCCTCAAGCCTACTCAGCCCTAAACCTAAATAACGCCGTAGAAAACAATACATCCTCCAAAATAATCAATTCCCCTGATACTGATCAAACCCTTCTTCTAAGCGCTCCCAACCACCCAGTTAACCACTAGCCACCATCCAGCAATCATCCATGAAACAATGCCCTTATGGAAGAGACCACCAATCTTTCAATATCATTGTTTATTTCCTCCTTTCACTAAGGAAACTTTCTAAATTTTAGCTGAGCACTTTACTTCCCAGCTAGTTACCATATTTTCTACTATCCTTTGCCTCGAGGTGTGGCCATACCACTACATTCTGGCCAGTAGAATGTTCGCAGAAATAATGTGTTCAACTTCTAATCAAGTCCTTCAAAAAAAAAAAAAAAAAAACAACAAAAAACATCCATGCCTTCTCTGTTTCCCATTCCTTTGGACTGAAATGTTTGAAATAACGTGCTGGGCCTGCTTTGATTATTTGAATGAATACAACACCATGGTGGTGGGGGGAGCAAAAAGGAAGAACAGAGTTCCTGGACCACCTGGGGGCAGCACAGGCCTACAAGTCTTGGACTATCTTCTTCGGCCTCACATTTCAGTGTAATAAGACTACCAAATAAAAATCTTTTCACCGATGTTGAAATGTTTGGCAAGATGAAAAACAGTTTTAAAAACTCAAGCTTCCTCCTGTGGGTTGAAAAATGTAAAACAATCAAAACAAACCAACTTGCAGAACTGATAACATTTGCAGTCTTAGTTTCCAACGTAATGAACCCACGAAACCATAAGTTTTCCTTTAAATTGTCTAGAGATTTAGACAGAAAATAAAACTACTTTTTTGTTATGTATACTGAAAGCCTGGCAGTCTTTTTGTTTACTTGTTTGTTTCGTTGTTTTCTTAGAGACAGAGTCTTACTCTGTTGCCTGGGCTTGAGGGCCATGGCCTCAGTCTAGCTCACTACAACGTCAAACTCCTGGGTTCAAACAATCCTCCTGCTTCAGCCTCCCAAGTAGCTGGGACTACAGGTGCCCACACAACACTGGTTAATTTTCTTCATTTTTAGTAGAGACGGGGATCTCATTATTCTTCTTCCTCCTCTTCTTCTTCTTCTTCTTCTTCTTCTTCTTCTTCTTCTTCTTCTTCTTCTTCTTCTTCTTTTAATAAAACATGCTCATTTTATTCTAAATAAGCTTATAGGAAATAGTGAAGATGATTGCCCTGTGTGTAATAAGCAGCAGTTTGACTCCTAGCTTTTTTTTTGCAGTCTTTTAAAATAGTCTCTTTAAATAGTCTCCCCACTCCAGACTAGGAGGTAGATTCTCTACATCTCCCCATGGTCTCTGCCAGCCCATTTTCTCATAATTGCAAGATCTGCTTCAGAGGCTTGAGATCCATGGGAGAGGGATGCCAGGACATTAGCACATTTGAACGTCTGACTCCTGATTTGGGGAAATGATGAAAAATTAATGGGTGCAGATGTGCCTGTCCTGCAGTGGACAGATGTTCACTTTGCATACTATTTAGAATTCCTGGGTGTGTTTGGTAATATGATGATGAATACAACAGCTAAATGAGATGGGGATCAGCAAAAGTGCTAGACAAAAGTCTCTGCTAGGGCATAGTGATACTGTTCTCCATAGTCTGGTACTAGGATAACAGTGTGTTTGGAATGGAGATGGGCTCACATTGGGCAGAGTAACTCTCAAACTAGGACTATCCTAATTCATACACTGCTCTCATTGGAGGAATCGCTTTTAAATGTCTAACCAGAGTCTGGGGCGGGTAAAAGTTATGTGTTTAATTTGGCTATCTTCTACTGACATTGATTAAATGAATGTTATAGCCAGACATTTATTTATTTATTTGAGACAGAGCCTCAAGCTGTTGCCCTGAGTAAAGTGCTGTGGTGTCACAGCTCACAGCAATCTCCAACTCCCGGGCTTAAGCGATTCTCTTGCCTCAGCCTCCCAAGTAGCTGGGACTACAGGTGCCCGCCACAATGTGTGGCTATTTTTTGGTTGCAGTTGTCATTGTTGTTTGGCAGGTCCAGGCTGGATTTGAACCTGTCAGCTCAGGTGTATGTGTCTGGCGCTTTAGCTGCTTGAGCTACAGGTGCTGAGCCAAAGCCAGACATTTATTAAATAAGTGTGACATCTTCCTGGATTTTTTTCAGAATGTGCAGATATCATGGGATATGCTTTCCAATAAACATGTAATCAAATATGTTTTTTCTTGTCTAACCTCATTTATAAACTTATAATTTCTAAGCAGAAGAAACATCTTCTGTGAAAACACTTATACCTGATTTGTTTAAACCCAGCCCAACGAAGGTTTTAAAATAAGGCGTAACACTGAACACCTTTGTCGCTCAGTACCTATTTGGCCAATATCTACTTTATGCCAACAAATGTATTGAGGAGAATAAAATAATACATAATATGTGTCCTATAATATATACGATATAATGATATATATTATTATCCAAACTTGCTTTTTTGTGCATTTCATACTTAGCTCCGTAAATTTTGTATGGGTGGTGCTTGTCTATTGCCTGGATCTTCAACCCTCTGTTATACAGCAGAATTTATATAGTTATATAAAGTGTGCTGAAAAAGAAATTTGGATAATAATCACAATAGTATTTCAGGTATAAAAGGAGACCAATATGCTCTTAAAACAAACAAGAATGGCTTTGTGGAAGAGGCATGGTAGAGGGAGAGAAAATAGTGAAAAAAACTAGCAGTGTATGTGGAGACACAGCCTAAAAAACACCCTGTAATTAAGAATAGCTGGGTGGCGGTCAGGAGACTATCTTAGGCAATGAGACACCATTGGAAATTTGGGGTGTGTGAAGTAAAATAACAAAGCCAGTTTTAAGGAACCACTTCTCCAACTCAAATCTGTAAATGCCATATCAAGGAAGGCACACAGACTGAAGGAAGCATTCTGCCATAGACAGCCTTGGACATGAGGCAATCCTCTGAGGCCAGCCCTAGGTTGTGAGCCCTGTAAGCTGAGTTTGGAACACGAACTACATGCTCTTACTTTGTCCAGAGGGCTCTTGTGTATAGCAAGTTCAGATATTTGAGATGTCCCAGAAGAGGTCACTTTAGAAAAACCAAAGCATGGAAAATAGTATCTGTGTTTGAAGATTAAATACACAAAACACATCTGTCTGAAGAAAAGAAGCCTTGCTGGTGGGATAATAATAGTTTTTAGGTCTTCTACATGTAGTTTGTGATCCAAACTCAGCTTGCAAGGCTCAGGGACCTAGGGATAGACTCAAATGACTGTCTCATGCCCCCCAAATGATACAAACTTAAATCAAGCAATGCAGGAAGCTGGATCAAAGTAGAAACATCACGGCTAAAGATTAGAAAACCCTAGAATATCATAAGAACAAGGTTTGGAATCTGCTTCCTTTAAAATAGGACAGACATCCATCTCATTGGGATCATTTTTGAGTCATGCTGTACAAAGACAGAGAAGAATGAATTAAAGGCTGTTTGGAGATTCCTTCTAGAATGGACCTTATGAGACAAGGAACAAATTAAATGTATTCATTAAATCCCACATTAGCTACTTTTTACAATATCTCTTCCCGGAGCACATCATCTAAAGTTTTCTCCCCTTTTTTTCTTGCCAGTTTATCATCATAACATCCTCGTTTATTTCTTTCACAATTATAAATCTTCACAACTAAGATAATCTATACTTATCTTATTCTGTTAATAGTACAGAGGCTTTTCTCCCATAAGCAGGCAGGATCCTGAAGGCAGGGGCCCTGGCCATTACCTTTCCAGTGTATAATGCCTTGTTTTGTATGTAGTAGCTGCTCACTAAATTATTTGTGGGCAATATCATGCATGTCAATGCTAAAGTGATGGGAGAAATGCAGAAGGACGGGATGAGAAAGTGGGATCCTCCCTTCCTCATAGTGTTTTAAACTATTAACTTCAGACAAGTCTTTTTGGAATTACTTCAACTTTTGGGGGCTTTTTGGAATGAGATAGAAAGCAGGGTGGCAGCCAGTATTCTTCTGATTGGAAACGCAGGTGCTGTATGGGCTACCCCTAAGTTTGTAAGTTTCTTGAAGCTCATTGGGTATCTTCTGGGCTGAATCCTTTTTGATTGAGGAGTTGGTCACCTTTCCTGAAATTATTTTTTTTCTCTTCTGTTACACTTGTCCAATGTGGCACTTAAACTTTAATGGCTTATAGGTAAAATGGGCTCTGTCAGTCTGCACTTCTCATGCCTGGAGAAAGTTTTACTGCTTCATGGATTCCTGTAATGCCCCCGTGTTTCAAGAAGATCTCTCACTCTGTCAGTGGGTCTTTATGGGCTCTGTGTATGTTCTTTTGCAATGCAAGGTTGGTTCCTACACATGTGTGCACCAGGGCTGTTCTGTGAGTGTGCAGGTGACCCTGAGTGGCCCAGTGGAAAGGGGCATTATCTATAGCCTGGGATGTCTCCTGTTGCTTCTCCCTGAGGTGGTGCTGAGTGACACCCTCTGTGATGCCATGGCTTTGGGGACTCATTCACTCTCCCATCATTCCAAGCAGAACAATTTTTGTTTGTGCAGTGAAGGCCATCTGAGAGCTGTTTCTCTGTGATTCTGGATGGTCTCTTTTCCTGGGAAACCTGTGTTTCAGATGAGCTCTGACAGAGTACAGCTTCCTCTGTCTCAGAATGAGACTCCATGAGGAAGGTATGCTGTGGTCCCCAAGCCAGATGTCTACCTAATGGGCAAACAAGTTTGGTTTGAAAACAGAGAGAGACAGAGACTAAAAAGCAGTTATATCTTCACAACTAAGATAATCTATACTTATCTTATTCTGTTACTAGTACAGAGGCTTTTCTCCCATAAGAAGGCAGGATCCTGAAGGCAGGGGCCCTGGCCATTACCCTTCCATTTGGCTCTCCCTGGCAAATGTAAAAGGCACAATATGACAGCAGCCTAAAAGCAAATGAGGACACTGCTCCAAATCCATCTGTGTACAAAACTAGTGCTCTTTCTTCTAGGCCTCTTGCATACCATGTATGACATGTGACCCCTACTATTATCACCAGATTCTCTCTTTTGCCTTTTTTGCGTTCTTTTTTATCTACCAACATGGTCTGTAACCTCTAGTGGGCCATCCAGATACTGGTTTGCATCAGGAAATGAGGGGGAAGGAAGGAGAAGTGAGACAGAAGCTGGAGGAAGCAAAGTAGGAAAAAAAAGAAGGGTAAGACACAACTTGGAAAGACTTCCTCTGGGGTCTCGCTCTTGCTCAGGATGGTCTCAAACTCCTGAGCTCCAGCTATCCTCCTGCCTCAGCCTCCCAGAGTGCTAGGGTTACAGGTGTGAGTCACCGTGCCCTGCCAGTCTTTTTTTAAAAACACACTGAGGCATGACTCCTTCTCAGTTAAAATAGAAAGCATCCTATAAAATTATAAAGCTGCTAATGAAACAAAAATAATTGTGACTCTTAAAATTTTAAAAATTGCATTCAGTTCAGAATAATTAAAAACAAAACCTACAAGAATGATGTGCCAACAGGTCTGATAAAACATGGCAGCAAGTAATGCCGTCCTGTGGTCAAATAGCCCAGATGCTTGTAGGCCAAGGACTGTTGTCGTACACCAACAGCTGGAACACAGCACCTGCCAGTCCCACAGGTCAAATCCCAAGCTGTGGCTAACCACAGGAGGGTTTTGGAGGGACTGGCACTTTCCAGGGCCTGTCACTTGGAAAATGAAGCCTGTGGTCACCCTGCAGAAACAGAGATCAGCCCCGAAGTGCCCCTGTTATAATCCAGGAAAGTGAAACCCTTAGTGAGAACTTTGTGTTTTCTTGGAGGAGAGGATATGGGAGAGACCAGTTAGGTACTTTAGGGTCATGGAATTTTAAAGCTAATCTGGGTTGTAAATCTGGATAGAGTAGGCACCAGTAGCAAGGCCTGTCAGATGAGTCAAACTGTTATCAGGCCTCAGTATTTTAAGCAGGTGGCATCAATTAAGCCACCATGTGTATCATGTAGGCCTTTGGCTGTCTAGCCCAGCATTGCAGGGTTCTGATATTGATGGAATAATATTATTCAGGTTAACTGTCATGCTGATTACATTATGGGAGTTCATGTACGTGACCATTGTATGACCCAATGACCCAAACAAAACCCAGCACTTGGTGGTTCCTGCAGCACCCTTGCCTGTCAAGTTTGGTGAAATGGGATTAATGAAAGCATCAGGCCCACCTGTCTCTTATAACGTGGGGTTTTCTGCCAGAAGATCCAGTGGAGCCAGGAGATCACTTTGAGGACTTATTTGTGAGGGTTGTAGAAGGGAAGGAATGCAAGTGTTTCATTGTTGGGGAATCAATTCTGCTTTGAAGCGGTTTTTATGCTATTACAATAGGAATGCTGTGAGAAAATCACAGAATAACTCAGAACCCTTTAGTTAGAGTCCAGCTGAAGATTTACTTGCGTGTGAAGACAAAGTTTGCACACATTATGTCCATGGACAAAGGTAAAGGCAGGGTGCATACAAACAAAACCTGCCCATGGTCTCCCTCTGTCCTGGGCTGTGCTCCCTGGCTACAAAAAGGAAGTTGCCCTTGAAAGGGCTGACAGAGTTATGAAGAAGGGTAATTCCGAGCTGTATGCAGGTTTTCTGCGAATTCTGGTGATTTTACTATGGATCCTTGATCATGTGTCCCTGCGTGTGTCGTGGCAGCCGATCTCCTTCCATTGGTATCTACCCTATTTATCTCACTGGAATTTCTTATGTGGTTAGACTTTGGGGAATTAATAATGTATGAATTCTGCAATGATGCTTTTGGACTCAAACTGAAATGTGAAGGTACACATCCATATGTCATAACTGTTCATCTCTAACTTGCAGAAAGGGGGATGAAACCAGCATGATGCCCTTGTTCTAGGGCCATGGAGCTTCTGGCTACATGGTCCCTGGGGTGCAACACACAGTGAGATCACAGGAAGCCTATTTACTAGGATAGAGAATTGTGATAACTGTTATCAATATAACTTATCTTCTCAGAGAGAGATAAAAGTGAAGATTTTATTGTCATACTTTTTGGGAGCATGTCCCAAAAGATGAAAGACATTTCTGTTATCTGGAAATAGTCAAAGAACCCAAGCCCTCATGCAAACACATAAACTATTATTTAATATAATAAACACAGTACACTAGTCCCCATAATCCAAATTACAGTCATGTTGCCCACTTCATCATTGATGCTTACTGCTCATATTTTAAAATCTTGTGACAGCTACTTTATCATGAGCTAACAATTGTTTCAGAAGATAACTGGCTATTGTGAGACAAGCTAGGAAACAGATGCATCTGAGATAAAAACTTTAATTTTCTATTTTGCTGACTTTTATTTCCTCTCAATGTAGCTGGGGAAGTTTCCACAGGCCATTGCATGAGGTTTTCCATAAATGGCCATTCTTGCATTAAAAACAATATAATGCAGAATTAGAATTATGAAGATCTCTGGTAGAAATCACTAATTGTCCCCTAATATCTGGTCTCCTTTTCTTCAACAAAAATATCCCCAATTTTTAACTATATCACTTGACAGGAGAGGTAAATATTTGTGCTATTCCTAAACTTATCACCCTAATCCCCAATGTGATGGTATTTGGAGGTAGAGCCTTTGGGAGGTAATTAGGTTAATATTAGGTCCGGGTGTGGGGGGGAACCCTGATAATGGCATTAGTGCCCTTACAAGAAGATCTCCCCTACCTCCTCCCACACCCGCATACCTAGGGAAAGCAAAAATGTCACTATGTACAAGCCAGGAAGAAAGCCTTTACCAGGAACTAAAACAGCTGGCACCTTGATCTTGGACTTCCTAGCCTCCAGAACTGTGAGCAGTAAATGTCTGTAGTTTAAATCTATAATATTTTGTTATAGCAGCCAAAGCTAAGAGACGTGGTTGTCCAGAATTAAGGCTGTATTTCTCAGCATGTTCTGCAGTTAACTGAATTTCCTGTGGCCACATGATTAAGTTAAAGCTAATGGGTTACAAGCAGAATTGAAAGCATGGTAGCTTCTAGAAACCTTTGTTCAAGGACAGCTGGAATATAGCTTTTGCTCCCTTTCCTCTTTGTCACTCTTTCCATACTACTTCTTGGAATGTGGTGTGAGAGCTGGCACTTTTGGCCGCCTTCTTGGATTATGAGGGAAAGCCTATACCATCAGGATGATTAAGCAATAAGCTAGAAGTTTGAGACCTTGAGGACTTCAAGGACTAGGACTCCTATATCAGTCTTGGCCTGCTTATCTTCCAGACCTTTATGCAGAATAGAGAAATGAGCCACTGTTTTGTTTAAGCAATGCTACTGTGAGGCTCTGTGATTGTCAGTTAAACCTGACCCTTGCTGAGGTACACCTTTTCAAGATCTTATGTTGACGTGATTCTTCCTGGGTCTTAGTCAATGGGTCTCTAGGTCATTTCCTTTTGGTGAGAGTCCAAACCGTGGTCCCTCTGATCACAATTGCAACCTGCTGAGAATGCTGTCTTGCTGTTTGCAGCAAGGAGTAGAGATGGGTACAATGAATCCAAAGGACTTAAGTTCTCCAGCAATAGTGGCCACAAACTCCATGGGGCAATGTGACTCTATTTTTACTCTGTAGAGATAATCCAAAAAATACACCCATACTTTGCTTAAATATGTTAAATCCTTCCTGAAAACCTTGCTGCTCAGGGGAAAGAAGTCCTTAGCTAAAATAAATTCTGTTTATTCTAAAAGGAAAACTTATGACACATTTATTTTGACTCACCCCCTAACAGTACTCACACATAGAAAAATCTATTAACTGAATAATGGAGTTTAACTTATCAGGGAAGGGAGAAAGACTTGTGGAGAAGGCATCTGAGGGGTCCAGAGTTATTAAGTATTTTGGGGCTTCATAATCATCTTGCACTCAAAATGCAATACAAATAAAATTACATCAGAGGTAATACTTTTAGGGCAAAATAAAACTAAATATCTCAGTGCTTCAAAGCACGTAGAAAATAGTGCACATGCACAGCTCACTGAAGAACCACAGAAGATGCTGCCTACCTCCACATCCCTCTTCTCGCCAATACGTTTTTGATTCCAAAGAATTCATGTCTGGTCCACATGATATTCTCCTATGAGAGACTACTGTGCCAAATAACAATAATAATAATAATAAAAATAAAAGTTTGTGAGTGTGTTTTTGCCTGAAATCAGAAAGTGAAAATATTCTTGTAGCTGGGTAAAAACATTGTAACACCAGGAATAAAAAGGGTTCCTTGTCTGAAAGTAGCATAAGCTTTCAAAGCCGTAATGGCAAGATGTTGTCACAGAGCTGTCACTGTGTGGCTGAGATGATAAGACCAGGAAGAGGCCACACTGCACATTCTCTGGGGCCTCAAGTCTTTCCTTTTTTTCTGTCAGCCAGACTTGAGGGACACAGGCTGTGTGGGGCTAAAAGTTTCAGTGCTTCACAAAACTGCTGGAGAAATTACTGAAGTGCCATTCACTCAGTGAGGTTTTTTTGTTTTTCAGTTTTGGCTGGGACCCGGCTTGAAACCACCACCCCCAGTATATGGGGCCAGTGCCCTACTCCTTGACCCACAGGCACTGCCCACACCAGGTGAGTTTTAAAGAGACAGGACTGAGGTGTGGCTCTGCCAGCAGGAGTCTGCCTAAAAGTTTGTTTCCTGAACAAAAGAACTGAGTTGTGTTGGGCAGTGAAAGTCCCATCTGGCTGAAGTGCAGGATAATTGACTTTTACCCACTTGCTCTGTCCTCTTTTTTCCCTAAAATCCTTTGAGAGCAGGGTCTGTCGTTATTTGTCTGTGGGCCTCCACCAGAGCCTGGAGAAGTGCTGTCAAAGCCAGAAGGGCCTGGGCTTTGAGGTTTCACACAGATTCAAATCCTCACATTCCTTTTCTGAACACTTGCAAGTATTTCTCCACATCCTCCCAAAGAAAACCTCCCTCCGACCTCGCATTCCCTTCGGCTTGCATCACACAGTGCCTTCCCTTCTTAGGGTTAGTTCAATCTGCCATCTTACCAGAAAGACTTGATTTTTGCTGGGCTTAAATCTCCTTGAGAGCTCTGTATGTTCTTGTTGCTCTAGCTGTTGAGTCACATGAGGAGACTTGTTTCCCTGGGTTCTGTTTGCTCTTCTGTCTGGGTGCTGTTGGGGTCTTTAGGTAGCATCTATCCTGAGAGTGGGGCAGACACTGTCATCTTCCCATGGAGACTAGGGTATGAGCCACTGGCCAGTTATCAGTCCTTTTACAGGTCCTAAGCTGTAAAGGCTGGTAGCACCTGGAGCATCCTCTGCTGAGGATTCAGCTCCTCCTTGAGACTGACCCCCCACCCCTCACCCCAGTGGCTCTTTCAGCAACACCAACATGGAAACCAGTCATGGATTATTCAACCTGACTCCTAGATACCACAATATTCCCTGTTTTTCTTGCTCCAAGACATTTGAAGGCTTATCTCCAGGATCTCTCTGGCACAGAGGTAAACATTCCCGGGCCAGTCCTATCTTGTAGGCTCCCACCTGTGCCCCTGGCATTGCCCACATAGCCTTTGAGCCTCAGCACCTGCTTGGCTTAGGGAGAATAGACTGTCTGGGTTGGGGTTGGGGTGTGAAGCATCATAGATGCTACACAACAAACTTCCATTTCCCCCCAAATTATCTACACTCCTCCCTGTCATCTAAAACCTGTAATACTTTATTTTTTATATCTTAATCTTTGATCTCTCTGGAATTCATCTTGGTGTTTGGAGACAGACAGAGGCCCAGAATGATGAGCCTGGTTCTGCAGGTGTGGAGGAAGCAGGATGCAGGACCAACTGATGCAGGAAAGGCTGTAACACCAACAGATGTAGGCTGCTGGGGCAAAAAGGAGCAGGAAGTAAACCCCAAGGTTCTAGAACGTTTTCCCTCCCCCAGCCTTCCACTCTCCCTCTAGCGCCCCCTGTGGGCAGCATCTTTAGGTAGACACCTGGCAAAGCAGAAACGTGGTTTCCAGAATCCCAGTCAAAAGTCACAAATTGGATATAGAAGGATAGCTTTGAATCTGAGAGACAAGAGCTCTCATATTATAAAGTTAATATATACTTTCTATATATTAACAATATATTAACTTTATCACAGACTAAATGACCGTATGTATGTGGGTCTATTTCTAGACTTTAATCATTTCAATGATTTGTTTATCTGCATCTCCACCAGTACCAAAGTTTTTATTACGGTACCTTTTATACATTTTGATATCTGGCCGAACTAGTTTCCCTTGTGGGTCTATTCCCCCAAATTTCTGCTGTTATGACATGTTTTCTATATAATTATATGTGGTTGTATTTCTATGTGAATTAGAATTGTCTTGTTAGTGATTATGATTGCATTAAATTTGTATATTAATTTAGAGGACAAAAAAGTTTACACTTCTTACCTAGGTTATATCTCTCATTTTATTAAAATATTCCTTTGAGCTGTCTCCACAGAGAACAGTATTAGGGTTTTGTACATGTAGATACTGTGGGTTCTTAACTTTATTCTTAGTTTCCCCCCATTACTAATAAGATGAATTCTTTCAATGTATTTTCTCCTGGTTACTGTTTATATGAAAAACTTGATTTTTGAATATTAATTTTGTAAGTAGCTTCCTTTTTGAATTTACTTGTTTTTTAAAAATACTTTTTGATTGATTTTCCCATTTTGGCCAGGTATAAATAAATATTCCAATATGTAAGTTATCAGTAATAATAAAATTATGTCCTACTTTCTTCCATTTTCATCTTGTATATCTTTTTGTTCTGTGATTCAATGGTTGATATTTTCAGAACAGTGTTAAATTATAATTAATTTAATTTACTTAATTCACCATCAGGCAATGTACATACTTTTTGTTAGAGACATAAGCTTAGTTTTGTTAAAGAGCATAGTCATTACTATTTTATTAGAAGAGATTAAAACTCAGAAACTAATTTTTAAATTTTACAAAAAGCTTTGGAGAATCTATTGAGAGTACCATTTTTTTCTCTCTCAAAATGTAGTATATTATACTGATAGATGACCTTGAATTGTTCTAGCCTTATGTTTAAAAAATAAATCTACTTGTATATGGTTTATTATTCTTTTGTTTTCCTCAATTCTATAACACACATGTCTACATACACATAAATGAGATGGATGTCTAGATTTTTCCTTGATTTTACCTTCTTTGTCATGTTTTGGTATCAGTGTTATGCTGGCCTAGTTAAAGCAGTTTGGAAGATACCCTTCTCTCTGTATACTCTGAAATAACTGAAATAGCCTTAAAATGTTTTGTCCCTTGAATGTTTAATAATGCACATTTCTGAAGCTCTTTAAGCCTGGAATGTCTTAAGGTGATAAGTCTTTGATAACTTTTTGATTTCTTCTTAGGTAATTGTTGTTTTCAGGTTGTTGATCTCTTTAAATGATTAACTGGGGCATTTATTTTTCTTAGAATGTATTTTTTTCCCAAAGATTTTCACATTTATTTCTGAGCATGGAATAAAAATATTCTTATAAAATTTCTAATTTTTTCGGCAACAGCATTTTGTACCAGATTAGAGTTTGGTGGTACCTGTGAACTAGGACCCCTAGGGGAGGAGACAAAAGGCTCTCTCTGAGTTAGAGAGCCCAGCTCCTGCCTCCAGCTCCACTCTGCCTTAGCCTCATGGTTGCTTCAACCAAAACAGACATGTTTTATATTTGGAGTTTTGGCTTAAAGATTTCATTGGGGGTTAGGTCACTAGAATAAAACACTGAAACACCACTGACCCAGAACTGTAATTTTAAAAGAATACATTTGTATATATGATTAAGTATGGCATACTAGTTCTGCCTCACTTTCCCCTCAAAAGAGAGTAGGAGTGGAGTGCACCTTTCTACCTAGAAGCATAGTTTCTGACTCAGCAATCATACCATAATAGTGTAATCTGTAATATAAAAGGATATGGCTGCCATTCCTCAAGGAAGAGAAATTGAGTCAAGAATAGCCTCACAGAGGGTTGATTTATCCAGGTGTCTCTCTATGCCAGACTGATCTCAACTGCCCTTGAGTTAGTTTAGCATTGTCATTATTGTACCCAAAGTATTTTCAGAAATTTTAATTTTTTCCCCACTGCTGAAAGCAAACAGATGATGCTGTAGACACAGTTTAATACCTGTCACTTTGGTGAGTTGGGTGATTTGGGCACAGGTGGAAGTACTGGGGCTGTTTATGTTGGAGACCAGGAGGGACCTGGTCGGGACCAGATTTGGGGGATCAAGAGAACTAACTTCATATGTCAGAAGGGAAGAGGTAAGACATTTTATGTAGTGGTACAAAGCTGAATTAGGACTAAAAGGTAGATTCTACTTGAGATAGGTATAAGCACAATTCAAGGAAGAATTTGCTGGTAGGGCTGAATGAACAGGAGATCCTGGAATTGTTGATTCTCCTTCACTGGAGGTGTCCAAGCAGATGCTGGATGGCTGGGGTCAGGGGCATGGAGGGAAACTTCCTGGATCATGTAGATGTGGGTGAACAAGGAGATCTGTGAAGCCTCTTCTAGCAACGCTGCCTGGCTCTGTAAATGTCTGAAGTTGGCTTGCATGGCCGCTAGATGTCACTCTGGTGTATTCACAGGAGCAAGATGATGTTCCTTCTTGTGCAAGTAGAGTTCAGAAACTCAGACTAACGCAAGCAAGTGAAATTTTATTAACAAAATATGGGCCCTCATTTGCAATTCATTCTTAACCAATATAAGAAACTTTAAATATCACTCAAAGCAAAATTTTCGAGAATTATTCTCAAAATGGGATTCACTTTTTAAATTTTCTTTTAAAATAAGTCTTGATATTCTCAGGATTTGATATAACTTGCCATAAAACTGCTTCCTTTCTTTTTTCTTTTATAGAATATACTCAAGGAGGTAATCTTTTCTTTTAAAGTATGATTTCTATTTTTTTTTTTTTTTTTTTTTTTAGGGGATAGTCTTTCTTCAGTCCTTAAGAAATCAGCTCCTTACATGAGCTTTGGTGGAGGTCCTGGGGCAGCACCTACAAGTCTAAATTGGGGTAGGGGTGTTCAGTTCTTGTTTCACTAAGTCCAATGCTGACTATCCCACTGGGAATGGCCCAATGCACACAGTAATGCAGCTTCACTAACAGTGTAGAAGGCACTTGGACCTTGAAGACGCTCACTCCAGAAATGTCCCTGACATCTGGGGCCTCTACCATAAAACCTCTTCTTTTCATGCACAGCCATCTCTGAACCTCTCATATGTCTTCTGTGTCTATTGGTAGAGACAGAAACTGTGTCTTGCTCTTTTATACATGGCATATAGCACTGCACGGCATTCGTAATACCACTATTACCATCTTACATTCCTATGGGGTTTACAATTTACAAAACATGTATTTATAGCATCTTATTTAGTGGCTATAAAATTGTGTTAGGTTTTTATAGATGAAGAAATAGATTGAGAGGTTAAGCAACCTGCCCAAGGTCATAGATAAGAAAATGCTCCCCAGTTTTTATTGTGCTGAACTTTGGTGGGTCTGGAAATGTTACAGACTTTATACCCTGTTGGATGTTCACAATGGACCTTTCCATAATAAAGGCTCTGAGCACACCTGGAATAAAGAACCTGTCAAAGTCTAGCCCTAAAGTCTTCAAAGGTATTTATCTGGTGATATCTATCTATCTATCTGGCCTGCCTATCTATCTATCTATCATCATCATCAACATCATCGATCAATCTAGTCAGGCTATTTATCTATTTATATATCTATAATCTAGCTTTCTTTTTATTTTCAGGACATGAATTCGTATCTATCAGAATACTAGCATTTCTGTTAGCAAATGCTGTTAGTAATGAAAGTCAAATTCAAGTTCTAGTTTCTTTCTTGAATTAATTTAATTTTTTATCAGTGTTTCATAATTTGCAGTGTACCAAGAAAAATAGGCTCAATATGTCACAACTAAAAAGACACTCAAGTTATGAAAATAGATGATTCCCACCCAAAAGCTGTCTACGTGGAGAATTTGCCTTTGCCTCTGCTCAGCCCTTCATAGAAACTGAATTTAATAAACTGAAACCCTGCCGGACAGTTTCCACTCCCTCCTGGTTTCTGTGATGCCCCTGATGAAACCAACAGGTTGGAAAAGTTGCTGTGAGAACCTCCCCACTTGCCTGTGCTAACTCTAGAGCTTAGATATGGTAAGGGCCATTAGGCCTGCTCCCATGGCTGCTGTGTTACCAGGTTTCTGCATGTGTTCAGAATGTCTTCATTACAGTCAATTAGCACATTTATTGAGTCTAGCATCTATTGAAACTTTCAGACATATGAGCCAAACTTAGGAGATAGCATCTGAAAAGTTTAACATTCCCTGCAAATAGACCTAGGAGTGAGAGACCATTCTGGTTAACATGACTTGGTTTTTGAATGGAAGCTGATGCGACTATGATTCTTTTCTTCCACATGGGTGGCAACCACAGAGGATGCCTCCACCATCACTGCATGAAGCGCTTGGGACTCACCAAGTTCCTCACAGCAGCCTTCACATCCTTGTTCCTCAGGCTATAGATGATGGGGTTCAGCATGGGGGTCACTGCCCCGTAGAAGAGGGGGATGAGTTTATCTGAAAGATCCTGTTTTTCAGCCCCCATGGAGTCCTTAGATTTGGGCTTCCCATACATAAAGAATAAGGTCCCATAGAAGATGATCACCACAGTGAGGTGGGCAGAGCAGGTAGAGAAGGCCTTTTTCCTCCCCTCAGCTGAGGGAATCCTCAGGATGGTGGCAATGATGAACACATAGGAGACAGAGATGAACAGGACTGGGACCCCCAGGAAAATCACATTTGTCACCTCCATGCTGATCACATTAATGGAGATGTCAGCACAGGCCAACTTCAGGATAGCCAGGATCTCGCAGGTTAAGTGGTTGATGACATTGTCCCCACAGAAAGGCAGCTGAATTGCTAAGGATGTGTGTACCACTGAAGCGACACCACCAATAGCCCAGGAGCTGATGACCATGGGCATGTAGGCAGCCTTGCTCATGACCACAGAGTACCTAAGGGGGTTGCAGATGGCCACATAACGATCAAAAGCCATCATGCCCAGGAGCAGGCACTCTGTCCCTGCCATGGCAAAGGAGAGCGCCATTTGCACAGCACAGCCTGACAAGGAGATGGTTTTCCTGGGAGTGAGGAAGCCGTCCAGGACCAGAGGGACTGAGGATGTTGTGTAGCAGATGTCTAGGAAGGACAGGTTCCCCAGGAAGAAGTACATGGGTGTGTGCAGGTGGGAGTCCAGGATGGTCACCAGGATGAGGACCCCATTGCCCAGCAGGATCACCAGGTAGATGGACAGGATGAGCACAAAGAACGTTTTCTCCAGCGTCGGGTGGGCAGAGAGGCCCAGGAGAATGAAGCCCATCACAGGGGAGGACTGATTGGCTTTTTCCATATGATGTTCCAGCTTTCATCAGCAAAGTACAAGCAGCACATCACACTTTCTTGGGAAAAGTCCCAGGTGTCCGAGAATGGGATCAAGTCCCTGCCACATAATCAGAACACAAGTGTGTGAGAGAAAAGTGACAGAGACAGTGGGGTGTGTATGTGGCATTTCCTAAGCAGTACCTGCCCTCCACTATAGCACAGGAGGGTGCTCCTGTCCGCTCAGTGCACACTCACCCACCTGGCTGCCCCACTGTGCACTTCTGCCCCAGCCTATCTCCTGTTCCTCCCAGAGTCTTTCCCTACTCCAAAAAATGAAAAGGCAAACGGTACAGTCAGTGCCACAAACCAGATTCAACAGTGACAAGGAGATGCTGCAGTTGCAGAGGGCATAGAGAGTGACTTCTGTCAGGAAAGCCACACGCCCCCTTCCACCAGATAAATCTACTCACACAGAGGCGTCTTCCCACGAATAACATCATGTGGGCACAAGTGACACATGAGCTCTGGAAGCCTCAGTGCCTGTCACATGAAAGCTGCTGAATGCATTCGTTCAGTCAGAGTGAACTGAACAGCTGGGAGGATGATGCACTCTGGGACCAGGGCTGATGGGACTGCCTGGCCTCGGCTTCCCCACGTGCACCACAAGAAGGCTGAGCAAGCGCTTCCCACGGTATCCCAAATCCTGAGAGTTGTCGTGGACCACCTTGTGCTGTCCTCCCAGGCAGGCAGCAGGCTTTTTAAAGATGACTGCCTACCCATGGGTGTGAGGGGTGTGTGTATGTGTGTGCGCATGTGTGCATGTGCATGTACATGCCTGTGTGTGCATTAAGGGAATCAGAATTCTTGCTTGCTCATTCAGGCAACTTTAACAGGAAGTAGGGCTGCGTCAGGTTTGGAGGAGACTCCAGGTGGAGGTGAAGAAAGCGCTCTGGCACCTGCAGCCCCACGGGAGGAGAGAGCAGGAGAGAAGCAGGAGGAGCCAGTGCAAGCACGGAGTTGAGGGGAGGCTTATACTTCAGTGGCTGCATCCAGCAGGTGTGGGGCCTCGCTTGTCCAGCAATCTGCCTTGGTGTATGATCTCAGCCCTATCTGTCTCTGCAGCCAGCAGGCAGCTGAGGCAGAGGGGGCACTGTGGTGTGAACAGAGCCCTGAACACTCTCATGCAGACTTTCTGGAAAGCAATTTCTCTAGAAAAATGAAAAAATCCGAAAACTTTGCCTCCCCATCACCTCAGCAATGTTCCCTTAGAAAACATTCTAAAGAAACAATGAGAGAGTATGGCCAGTACCTCTCAGTCAAGCTGGAATTATTCATCACAGCAACCTTTGTGCAGGAAAATAGGAAAGGAGAAATGCCTATGAAATCATTGCATTCCATATAAATTAGAGCTTTAAGTTGTGTTTAAAGTTTTTTACATGATAGTATTTTACAGTATAATAATAAAGTAAAGGGCAAAATCTAAGTTGTACACACTTTCATGATCTTGATTAGGTAAAAAATATGTGTGGATAAGAAGTGACTGGGAAAAAAGGATCACAAAATCAACAGGTGCAGGGAATTCTTGGTGCCTCTTCAACATTCCCAAATTCTTGGTGCCTCTTCAACATTTCCCAAATTTTCTCTTAGTAGATGCCCTCACCTCCCCCTTTTTGCCCCATTTTCTGAGATCTTCTCTTCTTCACCTGCAGAGTGAGGAAGGCATCCTTGCCAGCCTCCCTCCTGGGCTTCATGAGAGGGCAGAACAGCAAGGACAGCGACTTGGGCATGGGGCACCTTGGAGGGCCTGGTGGCTCCTCTCAACGCTGGCACCAGGACCAAGGTCAGCTGGAAGGTTTCTGGGAGCTTAGGCAGGAAAGCATGTCTTAGAGAAAGGCTCCACGGAGGATACCCCCTCTGTCCCTGCCCAGCCCCGTTCGCCTAGCTGTTTCCTGCATGGTGGACACTTCTCTGAGTCTCCTGATCCCAGAGCCCCCACTAGATCAGTCTCTGGCCAGACAGAGACAGACCCCTGACACTCCCCTGCCTGTTTCTTTACCTTAGAGACTGTTTTTCTTCTTTTTCCTCCTAAATCTTGTGGGAATGCTAGGCTGTGGGGCATGTCTTTCTCCCTTCCTTCCTCCCAGCTGTGCCAGCTGAGTGCTGCTCAGCCACAGGTGCTTCATGTAGAGGACCTGACATCCTGATCTGGGTCCTGGACATCCTGAGGGTGAATTTTCCCCAGCAGCTGGAGTCCCCAGACAGCACTTGGGACTCCACTGAGACCCTGACTCCCTCATTATTCCAGCAGGGGCCCTGCTAATCCCACAAGCAATTTAAAGTTTGGAACATCATGTGTGCTTGGGGCACAGGCCCCATGCATCTCTGAGGGCTCCAGGAGCAACACCTCCCTTCCAGGTAGAGGCAGGAACAGGACCATGGCCTTCTGGAGATGGAAAGGAGTCCTCAGAAGTCCTGGCCTCTTCCAGAGCTTGGCCTGAGCTCTCAGAGAAGCAAAGGCAGTGTGTGCTTCAGAGAAGAGTACCTTGTCCCCAACTTGATGTCCTGGAGATCTAGAATGAGAGAGTGGACATATGTCTTGCAGCAGCAGTAATAGCAGCAGCACTAGTAGCACTAGTCCAGGGACTGAGCTGCCCCACATGCCGAGCACGACTGTGAAAATTTTATCTCGGCTATCTAAACTCAGTAAAATCCAGCAACACGTGGGTGTTGAGTCCCTCTTCCAGTCTACCGAGGGAGATTTATATGATTATCCCATTATATTTTTGTCTGAAGGAACAGACTTTTAAGTTAAACAATTAACAATGACCCAGTAAGTGGCAGAGCTGGGACACTTGATCCTCTTTATCATCACTTGTTGTGATTAGCATCACCACCACCCTGATTACTGTCACTATATCAGTAGGTATTACTTGTGCTTGGAACTAAATTGAAAAATACAGAAGTACATATTAAAAACAAAGCCTCTTACTTTATTTTTAAAGCGATGGCTCATGCCTATAATCCTAGCACTCTGGGAGGCTGAGGTGGGTGGATTGCCTGAGTTCACTAGTTCGAGACCAGCCTGAGCCAGAGTGAGACCTCATCTCTAAAAATAGTCAAGTGTTGTGGTGGGTGCCTGTAGTAGTCCCAGCTACTTGGGAAGCTGAGACAAGAGAATCTCTTGAGCCCAAGAGTTTGAAGTTGCTGTGAGCTGTGATGCCATAACACTCTACCAGGGGCAACAAAGTGAGAGACTGTCTCACACATGCATGCACACACACACACACACACACACACACACACAAACTAACTAACTAAATAAAGCCTCTCTCTCCAATCACTCTCTAGGAGGCAACCAATACTAGCAATTTCTTATATGCTTATTTTCTCCCAGGGATATTCTTTTTTTTTTTTTTTCTTTTTTATTTATTTTTTATTATAGATAAAAATATGCACTATAGATGTGGCCCAACCCATCACCCACCCAAACCTCCCCCCTCCCTTCTCCTTCCTTGGTTCTTTCCTCATAGTCTTGTGGTATAGTTGGGTTGTAGCCTTCGTGTGAAAGCTATAGTTTAGCTTCATAGTAGAGCTGAGTACATTGGATACTTTTTCTTCCATTCCTGGGATACTTTGCTAAAGAGAATATGTTCCAGCTCCATCCATGTAGACATGAAAGAGGTAAAGTCTCCATCTTTCTTTAAGGCTGCATAGTATTCCACAGTCTTATGTCTCACTTTGTTGCCCAGGCTATAGTTCTGTAGCATCATAGCTCACTGCAACCTCAAACTCTTGGGCTCAAGTTATCTCCTGACCAAGCCTCCTGAGTAGCTGGGACTATGGGAGGTGCCAACCAAAATGCCCAGCTAATTTTTCTATTTTGATAAGGAAGGGGATCTCACTTTTGCTCAGGCTGGTCTCAAATTCTTGAGCTCAAGGGATCCACCCTCCTCAGATTCCCAGAGTGCTAGGATTACTGGTATGAACAACTGTGCCTGGCCTTGGAATTTCTTTCTTGATTTTTTTCAGATTGTTTCCTATTGACAAATAGAAGTGCACTAATTTTTGTAAATGGATTTGTATCTTACAGCTTTCCTAAATTAATTTATTATTATGGCATTAAATTTAAAAAATAAAAAGTTTAGTTTATTATATCTCAAACAAAAAGGAGTACAATTAATCAAAGTATGACCAAAGCCATTAACACAGTTTTGTCAGCTTAGCGGTAGTTTGAGTATGCCAGCCTTGAACATGCCTGTAAAGCAAGTGACAGTGAAACTGCCACCTTTGTTTGTGTGACAGCATTGTCTTCCTAGAGAATTTGTCTGCCTCTATTGACCAATTTTAGCTGCTTACTTGCAAGCATCCTTATCATGCCACCAAATTCATTGCAGTAGACATCCACTATAATTGATCGACTGGTTTCCTAAAGCTGTTGTAAGTAATACCAGTGCTGGACCATCAAAGAGACACCATTAACTTTTTTGATGAATAATTGGCTTTGGATTATGTTTTCATGCTTCATCTTTATCCAACCATTGTGTCAAATGCTTACAGTTGTCAAAAAGAATTCATTTTCCATAACACATAACAATAAAATATTGAAAACATTTGCCTTTATCTCATGACAGCAAAGCAAACTGAGACGAGTTCTATTTTGTCTCTGTTTAATTCATGCAGAATTTGTCTCTCCAGCTTCTTTACCTTGCTGATTTCTTTCAAACGTTCCAATATTACTGGAATAATAATGTCAAACCCTGATGCTAATTCATGTATAGGTTGAGTTGGATTGGCTTTTACTGCAGTTTTCAGGTCACTATTACCCACGTTGGTGAGGTCTCAGGTCACCCACATGGCTCATTTTCCACACTAGTCAACAAAACAGAACTTCTCGAATTATAATCTACTGTGCATTATTAGCCACATCCTTCCCAAACATTTTACTGATATTTCCTGCTCTCTGCACTGCATGGGTTACACAATGGAACCCGTGTTTGAAAATAACACAATATTTTAACTAGACTAAAAAAAGAGAAAGAAAATAGAAATGAATAGAACCAGAAGTAAAAAACGAGGTGGTGTTATAACCAATACTGCAGAAATGCAAAGGATTCTTAGAAACTATTAGGAATAACTATGTGGCCAAAATTAGAAAAACTAAAGAAAAAAACTAAACTTCTGGACACATACAACCTACCAAGATTGAACCATGAAAAAGTAGAAAACATGAACAAATAAGCAATAAGTAGAAATATGGAAGCAGTAATCAAAAGTCTATCAGAGAAAATCAAAGGACCTCACAGCTTTATTGGAGAATATTACCAAACATTTAAAGAACTAATATTAGTTCTACTCAAACTATTCCAAAAAATGGAAGAGTAAGAAATACTTCAGAACTCCTTCTATGAGGTCAGCATTATTCTGAGACCAAAACCAGACAATAATATAGTAAGAAAGAAAGCTGCAAGCCAATACCTCAACAAAATACTAGCGTGCTGAATTCAACAACACTTTAAAAATATCATTCACCATGATTAAATGCTGTTCATCTCAGAGTTTCAAGGATGTTTCAACATAAACAAATCAATTAAATGTGCTGAATACAACACATTAACAAAATTCAAGGGCAAAAACCATATTATTATTTCAATTATTTTAATAAATACAAAAAAAATTCAATAAAACTCAACATCCTCTCATGACAAAAACTCTCAAAAAATTAGATATAGACAGAATATGCATCAAAACAATAGAATTAAGGGTTTTAATATTTTCTTTCTCTACGTTGGAACAATTTGTGTACTTTTTTGTAGAGATAGTACAAAAAAAAGATTCTTATTTAAAATGTTTATTTTGAAATAATTAAAACTCACAAGAATTTGCAAAAATTAGTAGCTGTTCATCTGGATGCTCCTACCCACATGTATTGAAACTAGGCAATGACGCTAACACTAAAGTCAACTAAAGACTTAATTCAGGTTTCCTGAGAAAATATACATTTTTATGAAAAAATAATCTTAACATTTGAAAAATAATAAATCAACCTGTAATGTATTTTTGAATGTGTGTTCCAATTCATTAAGTTCTTTATGATTTGTGAAGCCCCAAAATACATAACCAAAGATCAAGTGAAAGTTGACAGCTCAGCTAGAGAGTCAGCTGTTTAAGCATCATCCTGTCTAAGAGGACGTGTTCTGACTTAAGTTAAAACCCAGTGTCAACTTTCATTCTGTGCTTCTGTTAATTCATCTTCGTAATGGGCCTAATGATAGTATCTACTTTATGGGTATTAGATATTCTTAGTAGTATTAAACTCTAAGTTGCAGATGAACAAGAACTGGACACTTCAATCTTGACTTACCTGAGGTCAAATTGTTTCAGGAGTACCCTGCTCAGGGCTGGAGGGGAGCCCTGCCCTCCTTTTTCTAGAACTAAGCAGACTCACAGACCAGCTTGAACACAGATCTCATTCTCAGGGATCAAAAAAAAGCCAGTCTGATCAGGGTTTCACCTAAGTGGCCCCTGACGGTGCTCAAAGCAGACCCTAAAGGAGACCATATTCCTACACAGGGGCCGTTTTAAAATTAAATTCTGCCTTCAAGCCCCTGATGACTAATGGTTGTAACATTCCATCTTCCCCAATACCCCTGCCCGAAGGATAGGGAAAGCAGTATATAACCCCTAGACAGAAGGTCCAGATGGGCTACCCACCTGGCTACCCCCTTTGGCAGAAGGCTCTATTTTTCTTCTCTCCTTATGTATCAATTAAGTCTATCCTGTTGGTTACTTGTGGTGGTCCATAGATTCATTTTTTTGAATCGCTGATACCAAGGATCTGGCAAAGGGAGATTTTGCCTACAAAATTACTAATTAAGTACAAAGTTTGACTTAAATTTACTTTTTCCTATTTGAGTGTCTTCTCCCCAAAGTTACGCATCTCTTACCCAGATAGGGAAAAAGAGAATAGAGAATACTGCAACGTGACTGTGTACTGCTTAGAGTAGTTTTAAAGCTTTTATTCCTCGTTTATTTTTTATTAATTATTCTTATTGAAAACTACAAGATTTTTTTAAATATTTAAGGTCAACTTACCTTAGTTAATTATTATTAAAATACACCATTAATCCAGTTAGTCTAATATCACACATACTATGAAAGTAATCAGATATTTTAAAGTTTTAATTTCTGGGATTAATTATATCCAGAGAAATTTTGTTTTCTACTAAGGTAAAACATTCTACACTGTAGTTGCCATTTATATATCACTTAACTTCTTTTTTTACTTTAATCTTATAGCTTCTGTGAGTTTTTAACAATAAAAAATTGCGCATGCAAACAAAAAAACCCTCATCTAAAGTACTGCTTAAAGCTGCCAGTGTAATAGCAGATAGTTCTAAGTTAAAGACAAATTGGTTCCTAAAGATAAATATGTGAACCAGAACATTTAGCATCAATTTTTCTTGAACAAATTTATCCAATCCTAGGTTGTAGAAGAACATCTATATTAAACATAGACTTGTTCTGTTTAAAGCCACAGTGTGAAACTACAGCCAATTTCAGTTTAAAATCACACATTGAATAATTTTTCCCATCATATGGAAAATTTTTATTTAATTTTCTAACATTTTCTTGGAGTAATCTTCATATGTGCTTCAATAAATGTAAACATTAACTGTTGCTATCATCTTAGTTTTGTTATAAAAGAATTATATTTAATATACCTACAAATAGTTCACATGAAGCAAGAAACCTAATATTTATATTTTATAATAAATATTATGAATATCTCTCTCAGGGAAAGTTTAGATAATCTGCTTTACACATAGAAAATCTTGTTTCTAAATCTTAGACAGTATGGTGTTTTGTTTAAACTTTTTTCATACAATATTTACTGTAAAAGTAAAATAGCACCTTTTAGCTATAGTTGGAAACCCTTTCCTTCTTCTTTTTTCTTTTTTTGCAAAGGGGGAAAATTATGCAAACTGTAAATAAGTAATGATTGCCAAAGATCAGAGGAATTTTGCATAAGACCAAAGCAATTTAATCTGGTGCTTTGATAGATGTTTTAAATAATTCAGCACAATGATATCTTGAGAATTCCCAACAACTGACTTGCCCTCCAAGGTGTTAGAAGATGATTAGAAGTTGAATAGTTTTAAGTCATGAATTAATTTTTGAACTTTTTCTAGATGTGGGGTGAAGTGTGTTCTTCTAAAGAGTTACTTTCCTATCTCTTTAGTGTAAATACCAAAAAAAAAAAAAAAACAACAACAACAAACTGCTAATATGCTGGTCCTCTGTGTAGTAGAATCCACTCAGCCAGAGGCACAGTAGCACTTTTTATAAGAGTCAAGAATTCAAAATCAGTAGGTTTTTAAAAAATATATATTTCACAGAAGTTGTCTTCTTCATCTAAGTTTTCCTCTTCTTTTTATAAATACGCCTACAGATGTGATGCAAAATGGCCTGATTCTCGAGACTTGAGGGAACCGGTTCCTGCTCAGTGGGTCAATGTTGACTGTCTTCTAAATAGTTTCATCTTAGACAGGTTAATTTTTTCCATGAGCTTAGATTTTCTCATGGGTAAAATAAAGAACTTCGACTCTGTTCTGAAATGCTCTGAGCCTATTGCTCTTTAAATAATTTCTAAAAGAAGAAGGCCCTTTATTATTCAGTTTCTTCCTATTTGTCCAGCCAGCCATGCAGTTACTGACAGCTCCATAAACCCCAGCTTGCCTTATAAGCCCGTGCTGATTTTTATGTAAATGGAGAGTTCTTTCTGCCTTATGTCACAAGAAACACCTATTCATTCTTTAGTATGTTCTTCAAATGTCATCTCTTCTAAAAAATCTCTTTGTTCCACCCTAATAGAGTTCCTTACTTCCTCCCTTAAGCCATCACTTTTCTTGGTACATTTTTCTCTATTTCCATATCAATCATTCTGTCTTAATATTCTCTTAAATATTACCAAATACACTATGAATTCTTTAAAGATAAGAATCATGTTTTGTCTTTGTATCTCCACTAGCAATGTATTTCACATTGTGAATACTCAATAAATGCTTGGTAAAAGAAGAACAATTAGGTAGTTAATATAGCAAAAGTATATTTAGGAAAAGACTAGACATGGGACCTAGATAATGGTATCAGTTGTATTAATTATACATTTTGTATTCTACTATGAATCATTTCAACTTACTGGGTCTCTTTGTTCAAGTATCAGTAACAATGCAAACATTGCCTGTCTTACTGGAGTAATTATTACCACATGCCATAAAAATTTAAATCAAATTATACATATATGTTTTAATTAAAATTATATATAAAAATATGTTGTATGTCATAAATATATAGAATTTGTCCATTAAAAATTTAATTGATGTTAACAATTACATATATAAAACTACTTTAAAACTGCTTAGAAACATGCAATTGTAAAGGATTATTATCAGTCATCAACAACCACAATTGAATATAATAGTGAAAATTCCCTTCACTTGTTTTAGGATTTTTTTCTCTTTATTCATCAAAAATACCTTTAAAACATCTAGGTAGGAAAGTAAGATTCAGTGTTCCAAATAACACATTAGTCAATAGTTACTGAAAAATTTTAATAGTTTTACAAATACCAAAACACCCTCTACAATGTATTTTTCAACAAGGTCAACTAAAAATGTTCTGCTCTTCATTGAGAAAATCTGCCCAAAATGATATTGAGCTTTAGAAGCACCTGAACTTACACTAATAAGTCCTATTCCCCTGACTTTAGTTTGTTCTTTTTGAAGCTTTATTTTAAACATTTAACTCCAAAAAATGTACACCATACAAGAAAGTGATACTTTCCCTTACTGCTACAAAAAGACCGAAAAATAAAACATGTTTGGTTCAATTTTCTCACACTGGATAATGGAGAATACACAGTTCCACAACAGACCTTCTCTAGAACAACAGGTACAAATAGTCAGAATGCCCATTGCCCAGGAGATCCAGCCACGAGACATTAGTACCTTAGGGTGCAAGCTGTTCTGTGCTGACTTACCATGTGTTTACACTAAAATAGAATTGGGTGGCCAGACATGATGGCTAGCACTTTGGGAGGGTGAGGTGGGTGGATTGCTTGAGCTAAGGAGTTTGAGAACAGACTGAGAAAGACTGAGACCCCATTTCTACTAAAAATAGAAAAACCAGCCAACTGTTGTGGCAGGCGCCTGTAGTCCTAGCTACTCAGGGACTGAAGTCAGAGGATTGCTTGATCCCAGAAGTTTGAGATTGCTGTGAGCTATGACACCATGGCATTCTACCTAAGGCAAGAGAGTAAGACTCTTGTCTCAAAAAAGAAAAAAAAAAAAAAAAAAGCACTGCTTAAACTTCGCCAATGTGAGCCTCCCAATGTTTTATATGTGACCTGACAATTCTAAACTACACATTAACAGTGCTTTATATTATAGTTGCAAAGGTTAAGTTTTAGGCTAAAATTAAAACTATAAAATAGATATAATGAAATGAACCAGGTGATTTTAACACATTATTTTCACTGTCCTCTATAAAAATATTCAAGATATTAATAATCTGAACAGGAACAACTAGCCAATTACATAAATTCACATTTTCTGACAGAAAAGAAAAACATGTTATTTGTAGGCAGTAATTTTTCTCGCCCAGATGTAGAATGTTATGGAAATTTTAACAATGCTTCATGGATGTGGTCACTTTCAATCTGATGAGAAAAACCATTCTTATAATGCTATTTAAGGTGAATGTACAAAAAATGTAATGACATTCACATTATTAAGTATACTTACATATGTGCACAAGTATAGATTTATAGATAAGTAACTAGATGTAGATGTAGATATGGCCACAGAAATAAATACAGGTATAGATGTGCAGCCAAATATTCATTACTAAATCAGTATATCACTTTAGGAATAGCATTGAAGTGCCAGGCTCCTCCTCTTCTCATACTCCACAAACTTTCAAAAATCCTGTGATTTTCCACCAGGTCCTTCTTAGTCACAGGACTCTCTCCACTTCAATTGCTCTCATCTATTGTCATGTAGACAACACTATTTTCTGACAAATTTTTGGTATGCTTTTTCTCTTATTGTTAGCTTAATGATGGATTATGGTCCAAGGACAGTGTCATTGCTCTTGACTTTCTCTGAAAGCCCACTCAACTTTTATTTCATTCTTTCTGCAAACTTTCATATGTGGTGTAGATTTTCTTTCTTTCTTTTTTTTTTTTTTAGAGACGGAGTCTCACTCTGTCGCCCTCGGTAGAGTGCTGTGGTGTCACAGCTCACAGCAACCTCCAGCTCTTGGGCTTAGGTGATTCCTTGTCTCAGCCTCCCAAGTAGCTGGGACTACAGGCGCCCACCACAACACCTGGCTATGTGGTGTAGATTTTCTAAATGCTTAGACATAGATCATAAAAATTATCTAGTACCCAGTACAAAGTAAATATTATATCTTCAAGAAAAATTACTTTTGATTTTTATTTTACTGAAGTTTACAAGTTCTAAACATTGTATGTTGGGTCTTGGTAATTTTCATTATATCCTGGTATTTTTGTTAATGGTTAGTTATTTCTAATTTACCTGAAAAGAACATATCTGTGCTTATGCTCATTTAATAATCAAATATTTGAACCCCCAGGCCTGTCTATCCTGAATTACAAAAAAGAACAACAGCAAGATCCTTATGGTACAACAGCAAAAAAAATGGTAAAAGAATTTTTTTTTTTTTTATTGTTGGGGATTCATTGAGGGTACAATAAGTCAGGTTATACTGATTGCATTTCTTAGGTAAAGTCTCTCTTGCAATCATGTCTTGCCCCCAAAAGGTGTGGCACACACCAAGACCCCACCTCCTCCCTCCTTTTCTCTCTTTGCTTTTCCTTCCCCTACCCCATGACTTTAATTGTCCTCATATCAAAATTGAGTACATAGGATTCCTGCTTCTCCATTCTTGTGATGCTTTACTAAGAATAATGTGTTCCACTTCCATCCAGGTTAATATGAAGGATATAAAGTCCCCATTTTTTTGATAGCTGAATAGTATTCCATGGTATACATATACCACAGCTTGTTAATCCATTCCTGGGTTGTTGGGCATTTAGGCTGTTTCCACATTTTGGCGATTGTAAATTGAGCTGCAATAAACAGTCTAGTACAGGTGTCCTTACAGTAAAAGGTTTTTTTTTTTTTCTTCTGGGTAGATGCCCAGTAATGGGATTGCAGGATCAAATGGGAGGTCTAGCTTGAGTGCTTTGAGGTTTCTCCATACTTCCTTCCAGAAAGGTTGTACTAGTTTGCAGTTCCACTAGCACAAAACATCATGTTTTATACCATCAATTCACATAGTTTTAATTTTGTCAATTAAAATAATAAATTGAAAACAAATTCTTAAAAGAAAATCCTGCCATAGTGTTGGTATTTAATGAGGCTTAAAATAAAATTGTGATGTAGGTACTGTATATTGTCAGTTACCTGCCTATTTCAGTAATGGTTCTCATAATTACTCTGTATATTGGTATATATACACTTTCTCATACTAATATATATCTGAAGCTCCTCAGCTCATGGCTGGGTCTCTGTCTCCAGCTTCCAAGCCCTTGGTTTCCTCTTTCCTTTTATGAGGACCTTCATTATCATCTTGGGCCACCTGCTTATGCAAGATAAACTCTCATCTCATACCTGCAAAGTCCCTTTTACCATGTAAGGTGCTGTATCCTCAGATTTCAGGGACTAAGATGTGGACATCTTGGGGGCATTGTTCTGCCTACCACAGAGGTCTGGGGTTTTTTTGTTGTTGTTTGCTTTTGGGGTTTGGGTTTTCTTCTTTATTTCCTTCTTTATTGTTATTTTTTTAAAATGTATAAACCAGTAACGTCATTTATTATGTACTTTACATATTTGCTATCCTTTTATACAACCAGTAGGGCAGTAGTATCAAAAACATGTGTGTAATGCATTGGGCTACAACATTATGATGGCTACCATGTCACCAGGCAAAAGGAATTTTTCTGCTCATTGTAATCTTATGGGACCACTCTTATATATGTAGTCCATTGGTTATCCACATGTCATTATGCAGTACATGACTGTAAATTAATTTTGACCAAAGTACATTACTTAAACATTAATTTTTAATTCAACTTGTTAATATGTTGTTTAGGATATTCATCCTTATTTATAAGTGAAATATGTTTGTAATTCCCCTTTATAATAATATATTTTCTCCAATTTTAATATCAGATGTATCCAGGTTTAAGTAGAATGATTTTGAAGTATTTCTTCTTTTTCTATTGTCTATAAGATTTGGCATGATCTGTTTTTTGACATTATCTTTACTTTTATTTATAAATATTATTTGTCTATTTTTTGAGACTTTGGGAAAAAAATAAGAAGAAGAAGTTAACTGATGACTCCATACTGAACCTCAGAGTCAAAGTATTCTATAATATACATACTCATATCTGACAATGTGAATGTTACTTTCTTTGCATTATTATTATTATTGCTTAATATTTCGATGCAGCAATTGTCTGATTTCTTTTCTGAATGTATTTATCATCGTTCGTGCTTTACAAGATTTTTGTTTCTAGTCCCTATCTTAAACATTGTTATTGTTATTAAATTTTAAGCCTTTTTAATTCTGTGAAGGCAAAAGTGGAAACGTAGTAAATGCATGTATATGTATAAAAAAAATTCCATACAAATTTTATAATTTTTGGTCCTACTCTGTAAAAAATATCATAAGAATTTTGGTGGGAATTACATTGAAGCTGTAGATTATGCTGACAGTATGAATATTTTAACAATATTCATTCTTCCAATCCTTCATTATATCTTTTATTCAAATCTTCTGCAATTTTTCAATCAATGTTTTTGTTTCAGTGTATAGGTCTTTCACCATACTGGTTAAATTATTCCTAAATATTTTGGGTTTTGTAGTTATTGTAAATTGGATTGTTACCTTGATTTTTTTTGTGAAGAGTTTGTGATTAATGTGTAGAAATGCCACTGAATTTTATTCATTGATATTGTATCCCACAACTTTTCTGAAAACTTTATTCTAATAGTTTTTGTTGGAGTTTTAGGGTTTCCTTTTTTTTATTTTTTATTTTTTGAGATAGTCTCACTCTGTTGTTGTCCTGCGTAGAATACTGTGGTGACATAGCTCGTAGTAACCTCAAACTCCTGGGCTCAAGTGATCCTCCTGGCCGAGCCTCCCAAGTAGCGGGGATTACAGGCACCCACCACAATGCCCACCTAATTCTCTATTTTTAGCAGAGACAGGGTTTTGCTCTTGCTCAGGCTGAACTCCAGAGCTCAAGAGATCTTTGGCCTCGGTCTCCCAAAAGGTTGGGATTATAGACGTGAGCCACTTTACCCAGCCCACAGAGGTCTTTCTAATTGCTTTTTGTGTGTTATAGTAGGGACACAATGCATGCATATATCTGTGTACTGGTTATTTCCTGAGGAAAAAATGTGGATATGAAGCAGCTGAGTCAAACTGCACTGCCATTATTTTCTTGTTGGGTGGGATTGATCCATATTCTAAAATTGTCATGCAGCAATGCTCCCCAGAATATCCTCTATGAAAATATTTGAGTGGCCAGTTTTCTCTGATTCTCAACAATGCCTGGTATTACTGCTCTTCTTGCTGTACCCAGCATGCAGGAGGAAAACTGATTCCCATTTGGATTTCTGTGTGAAGATTTTTAGATTGCTAGTAATGAAGCGTGTGTTTGCACTCCTCTGAAAATTCACTTGCTAATTGAAGTAGCTTGTTTTTCTCTTGAGATAGTTACCTTCTTCATTGGTATTTTAGAGTTCTCTGTAAACAAAGTTAATCAATGACTTGTTTCTTATATAGGTTGCAACAGATATGTTTAGCGTGTTGATTACTTTAAGTTACCCCTTGATTTATTTTCCATAAGAATTAAAGCTTGAGTGTTTTTTTTTTTTTTAGTGTGTGTTTAAATAATTATGAGGTTTACCTCAAATTCTCAAAGCTGAATGACTGAACTCTAACTTAATTTTGTATAAGTAGTTAAAACTTTCTGGATACTCATGCTCATCATTTTTAACTTTTAGAAATGGTTGGTATATTTGCATGTTAACAGGGGAGGAGGGTGAGAGTAGCAAGAAATCTATCTCCTACACCTGGTTGCTTTTTCTTCGCGTTCTCTCTCCACATTAACAATTTTCTCATGTATCCTTCTAGAGCTATTATTTGACTTGTGTATGTGAGCCTCTGTGTGCATTTATTTCTAACCATAATTCCTTGTATGCTTACAGCAATTCATAGCATTTTCATGTATATTGTTTAAGATCTAGCTTTTTTTTATTGTTGGGGATTCATTGAGGGTACAAGAAACTAGTTACAATGATTGCATTTGCTAGATAAAGGACATAGCTTTTACACATAATGAAAATTCTAGAGACCATTCCTTAGTGCTGCTCTGGTTTCCATGACAACTGAGAGCTGGCCTCCCCTCTGCAGCCAAGAGAGCAGAGCAGGGACTGAACACTGGGATAATGGATTGGCAGGGGTGGGTAAGAAAAGAGGGGACAAGGCCTTGAGACTGAGGGTCCTTCAGTAGGTGCCAGTGCCTGTGTTTTATGTGTGTTACATTGTGTCCTTGGATAAGGACTTTCTAGAAGGGAAAACCCGACTATGCTAAGCTTTTGCAGGCTCCAAAGTCACAGTTTTCTATGAGCTGTGTAGACGTCTGAGACATGACAATTGTCTTGTCTTATAGTTCACTCATTTACACCTTTACCCTCCCTCATCATGAAAATGTTAATATCTTCATGTGAGCCATTCGCTCCTCTGTGTCCTAGGAACGAAACTGTGAACAGTCATTTCTTCACAGCACCCAAGAGGTGGAAACAACCCAAGCATCCATTGACAGGTGAAGGGGTGGGCAGAACGGGGTCCACCTATGCGGTGGAAAATTAAGGTGCCTTAAAAAGGAAGGAAATTCTGACACATGCTACAACATGAGTAAACCTTGAGGACATTTGCTAACTGTAATAAACCAGTCACAAAGGGACAAATACTGCAGGATTCTACTTATATGAGGACCCTGGAATACTTGGGTTCATAAAGAGGGTAGAATGGTGGTTGCCAGGTGACGAGGAATGAAGAGGTGATTTAATAGGCACAGAATTTCAGTTTTGGATAATGGAAAGTTCTGGAGATGGATGAAGGTGATGGTTACACAAGGATGTGAGTGTACTTAATGCCACTGGACTGTACCTTTAAAAATGGTTCAAATGGTAGATTTCATGGTATGTGTATTTTACCACAATTAAAATGTTTAAGAAAGGAGAGGGGAAAACCAAACCAAGCCAGCTGCATTTGTCATAAATTCAGGGAAGAGAAAGACATGGAGAGGTGAAAAAATAGATTACTAAAATTTTACTAAATAAAAAAAGACTACTTTATAAATAAAAATAACAATGGTTTACCCAGGTGTTGGAAGTATAAAGACCAGCAAAGAAATTGTTCTTAGAAAAGTCAGGACAGGGGTTATCTTCAGGAAGCCATAGTCAGGGTCAGCAGGAAGGGGCGGGGTTCCCATGGAAGCCAGTCCCAGTTTTCCCTAACCCGGGGAAGTCGAAGGTCACGTGTTGCCCTGTACATGTGAGCTTTGGGTACATTTTTGTATCTTACTTATATATATTTATATATACTTATGTATACTTACTGTATATTACTTCACAATAAAAAAGTTACAAATAGTTTTTTTCTTATAAACTTTTAAAATTTTGATAGATGTAGGGGTACAAATGATTTCTGGCTACATGGATGAAGTATATGGTGGTGATGTCCCCATCGCCCAAACACTGCACTCAAGAAGTAGTTTTTTTTCCCTCACACCACTCTCCTCTCCCCACTTCTGAGAACCCAGCATCCATTGTACTGCACTCCATGGAAACTTTTTTAAAAATTGTGGGCCATAACTTGCTGTAAGAAAAGGCAATCCTGTGACTTTTGAAAGAAAAAGAAAGAGGTGAATATTTGCCTTGCGGAGGATGCTTTGTTTGAAAGCCTCTGTTTCATGGCACCTTTAGAGAGTCGTGCCTGGCAGAGAATCACGACTCAAGAATGGTGAGTCATTTCTCAATTATATGAATAATATAGCCGCGTGAAGATCAGCTCGGGTTGGGAATTGGCAAGCAAAGACTGTTATTAGAAATGTGTTTTTGTGCTAAGATTTGAGACACGACATTTATCATTTAAATGTCAAAGTCTTAGACCAGAATGTCACAGTAAAATGGTAATTACCAGGATGGAAAATGCATGCCCACTCAGTACCCCAGGAAAAGAGGTGTATGGGAAAAGCACACAAGGTTTTAATCAGCCTCTCTATCAAATGTTAGATTTTTATTTCATTTTATTTTTTTTTAAATATTAGATTTTCTTCTCTATAAACGGAGTGTTTGTCAGGTTGTTCCAATAATTAAGGACCATCTTCCTTCCCTCCCTCTCTCCCTCCCTCCCTTCCTTCCTTCCTTCCTTCCTTCCTTCCTTCCTTCCTTCCTCTCCAACAAAAAAAGGCAAACATATTTACTTCTTAAACCAGTACAGAATTAGGATAAGAACCCTTTTATCCCTAAAATGTCAGAGGCCCAAGCTGAACATGTTGTTTGAAAAAGAAGGCAAGGAGTGTCAAAAGTCCTCAGTGAGACTTTAAAAATTGCAGGAAGTAGTAATACAGACACACCCCAGGACTCCTGAGATGACCCTAGCAGATGTCCCCAAATGCATAGATCACGGGGTGCCCACAGTGTCCAGGCGCAAGGGGGCTAGCATGTCTCTGCACAGCTATGCCTACACATAACTCTCACCAACAACTCACGTCAACAGAATTTATAATCACAAGAAATTGGGTGGGTGAATGTCCACCCACATTGGATAGATTAAATAAATCATGAAACATCCATGCAGTGGAATACCACACAGTTATGCTGCACAGAGAGATGGCTAGGATATAGTGTATGAAAAAAGTAAAACACAAAGTGGCATGTTTTGTATTAACAAAGGGAAAATGTAAAGTATGCTTGTTTTGCATACATAGAGGATACACCAAAAATGTGGTAACCTTGGTTGCCTCTAAAGAGTGAAACTCTTTGTTAGGTGATGAAGTGTAAATTTAATAGGTTCATTGTTATTTTATATATTTTTGTTTAAATAGAGATATAATCTACATTCAAGAAAATGAATAGACCTTCAGTAATAAGTTGATGGTTTTTGGAAATTACTAGTCCTGTATAACCATTATCCACATCAAACTTTCAAATAATTGTCCTTTTACATCTTTGAGTTGTCTATCATATTGTGTGACTATTTACTATTCAAAAATTAAAATAATTTGTTAAAAAGTGAAGCAATGGAAAATCCACTGGCTCTTTTTTGTCCTATTGGGTTTGGGTCAGTTTGTGGTACCTGGATTATTGTAGGAGGCTGATCACTCTCATAATGATGGAATGAATGTCTAGAGCCTTCACACCAAGGAGGGTAATATATTTATCTTCATTAATGGTCTTTTAGAGTTCTCTGTCTAGTAAGACATACTATAGTAAGATTTTTTTTTCTTCATACAGAGTACAAGTATACATTTTTAGTAGGTTCATTATTATTTTACATGTTTGTTTAAATAGACATATAATCTACATTCTACAAACATAAATAAATCTTTAGTAAGAAGTTGATGGCTTTTGGCAATTGCTAGTCCTGTATAACCATTATCCACATCAAACTACAGATTTCTATCAACCCAGAAAGTTTCCTCATGTCTTTTCTTAGCTTGAGGGATTCACTTTTTTCTCTCCTCACATGTTAGTTTTCCTTGTCATAGAACTTACTTTTTAAAAATATGCATATATACACACATACACGTACAAACACACATATACACACACACAAAACCCCTGTGTGTCTGGCTCCATTTGGTCAACACAATATGTTTGCTGTTTATCCATATCATTCTGTTTATCAGGAATTTGTTACTTTTTATGACTGGGTAGCAACCATTTTGTGGATATTTCAAAATTTATTTTTCTGTTCTCTTGTTGATTGACAGTTGGGTTGTTTCTAGTTTGGGGTCATTATGAACAAGGCCATTATAAACACTTTTGTACAATTTTTTTTGTGGGCATAGTTTTTCATTTAGTTGAGGCAAATACATGGGAGTGAAATGGTCTGGCCAAGGGTATGCTCAGAAATTCTCAGATTGATTTTCCATAATGGTTGCACCATTTTATACTCTTAATCATGAAATGTAAGAATTCCAGCTGCTCTGCATCCTCTCCAGTATTCAATGTTGCCCATCTCTTTTAACCATTATGGTGATTGTGAAATACTCTCATTTGGGGTTTCATTTTATTTTCTGTCAGCTAAGTATGTTCTGTATCTTTGCACAGTTTATTGTCCATTTTTGTATCTCCTTTTGTAAAGTTTTAATTCAAATTTCTTCATCATTTTCAGTCAGACTCTTTTTTATTGAATTGTAGGCATTATTTTCATATTCTGGTTACAAATCCTTTTGCAGAGATATGTGTTGCAAGTATATTCCTCCAGTATGTGGCTTGCTTATTCCTTTTCTTTATAGAATATTTTGGTAAACTGAAATATTTCCTTTGATGCAATCCAACTTACTGAACCTTTTTTTATGGTGAGCTTTTTTGTCTCTTAAGAAATATTTGCCTATTCCAAAGTCATGGAGCTAGTCCTCTAGAATTTCTTCTAAGAGTCTTCAATGTTTAGGTCTGTAATTCATCTTGAATTAGGTTGTGTGTGTGTTCCAGCACCCCTGGATGAAAAAACTTTTCAGTCCCCTTTAAATTGTCTTAGTGCCTTTGTTGAAAATAAAATTGACCATTATAATGAATATATATCTGTAATCAATTAACCATATATTATGGATGTGTGCCTGGATTATATTCTGTTTCACTAATGTATTTGTGAACTGTATTTATTACTATAGCTTTACAAGGTCTTAACATCAGATAGCTGAAGTCACCCACTTTGTTATTTTTTCTTAAAGTTTTTTTTCTTTTGCCAATTCTACTCTGCCATCCATGCAAATTTCTATAATTAATTGTGTCAGTTCCTACAAAATACAGCGTGGTGAGTTTGACTGGAATTATAAAACCAGCTTTGGGTGTGTGGCTACCATAACGTTGTCAAATCTTCCAATCAACAAAAATCACATATCTCTGTCTTTACTTAGGTTTATTTAATTTCTCTTAGCAATGTTCTATGTTTTCGTTAGAATAGAAATCTTTGCTATATATTTTGTTATATTTACACTACTGCATATTTTTAGATGTTAATATTATTAGTATTTTAAAATGTTTATTTTTCCAATTGTTTCTTAGTAATTACTTTCTAAGTGTTGTTTTTTTCCTGACTTAAAACTTTAGATAATTTTATCATACTTATTAATCTTTTTCATTCTTTTCTGACCCTGTCATAATAATTTGGAACACGTTAACACACACATCATATATTCATAACCTCTGACAATAATTATGGTGACATTTATAAAGTAAAATTCTAATTTGATATCACATACATAGTTGTATTGAACCCTGCATATCTATTTTTCCGTTTTGAAAAAAGTTCAAATTGCTTAGCAGACAGAACAAAAAGAAATCTCTTTTTCCTGACCTTTGTTCTTTCACCTCTTCCAGTGCAATTTTCCTGTGCATCGCCTCAGAACTAAGTTTTACATATATAGGCATGCAAAAATATTCTATATTCATTATTCATACATTATTACGCATATTACATTTTGCAAATATTGCTATGCATAACCTATCAAGCGTATATTATTATGCATAAACTGTTATGCATAATTATATTCTCCTACACATTATACAAAATGATGCCAATCTATTTGGCACCTGTCTGTCTTTATGTGATGATTCATCTTGGGCATTGTTCCCTATCAATACTTTTTCTTCTTTCTATAGTAGAATCTTCCGTTGTGAAGACAGAAAGATTTATTTAACTCGTTGCCCTCCCAAGCACACTGAAATTGTTTCCATTCTTTTCCCCAGATACACAAAATAACCTCGTGCACATTGTATTTGGCATTTTTGGGCTTACTTGCAGGTTGTATCCTATAAGCTATGTTGTGGAGTCAAAGAACTCTTCCTAATTTATTCAGAACAGGCATGTCAGCGGTGTCAGCACCTGCTCGGCACCGCTCGCGTCCCGGGATCCACGGGTGAACACGCAGACGGGACCTCGGTCCTTAGCGGCTGTCAGGGCCACCGAAGACACTAGAGAACCAGAGAAGGAAAAACCGAATAGGCGGACGAGTGGGACTCGGGGAATGTGACCGAATGAGGAAGGGGGCAAAGGTAGGGAGGGAAGAGCAGGGACCTCCTGTCTGCACAGCCTCCTGCGGGGCCAGCCGCTGCATTTTCTGCAATCTTGACATGCTTTTTAAAGCAGTTTTTAAACAAAATTTTTAATAAAAAATGTTTTAACAAAAAAATTAGTGAAGGCTTTTAAACAATTTTTTTTTAAATAAAATCAGTTCTATCGAACTTTTACAATTCTCCAGGCAAACCGATGGCCCAGGAACCACGATTATCCTCGTTCGGAGTCATTAGACAAAAGCTGCACAATTTCTTATTAATAATTTGCCCCATAGATACTGAGCATTTATTTACTGTGCGCTGGGTGTGTGTGTGTGGGGGGGGGATTAGGCCACCACACCCAGTGGCTTCCCAGAGCGCATTCTGCAGTTTTCTCTCGGATCTGGCCCCTCCCCTCCCCCACGCTGGCTGAGGGTTTCCATAGCAACAGCCCAACCTGGTCCCCCCCTAGACCCTCCTCACTGAGGAAGGGAGTCGGGAGCAGAGTCCTGGCGGCCAGGCTAGGGGAGGAGAGTTCAGAAATGCGGAGAAAAACAATTGTTTAGTTAGGGTCTTACTTTTTGTAGCCTTATTTTTTATTCTTAATTAAAGCCTTCGCAAAATGATGGGGAAATTTGGCACATGTATTAACTCTAACCCTAACCCCTTCTCTGGGCTGTGTATAAAGTGCTGCACAGCGGCGGCTTGAGCTGCAGAGTCCCGCTGTCCGAGTCTGGAAGCTGCAGGAGGGCTGGGCAGGGTCACTTCTGTTCTCACAGCATCTCCGTTCTGTGCGCGTCTGCCTCCAGGTTCCCCCTTTTAAAACATGAGTTATATCAGCTTAGGGACGGCTCTAATGACCTCCTCTTCCCTTATTACCCCTGCAAGACTTTATTTCCAAAGAGGTTAACTTGTGAGAAGTGCAGGCAGGGACGCCTGCGATGGTCACTGCACAGGTGTCATCGGAACTCTGTGGTCCAGGTGAGCCATATTGTCCGGCTCACTCACAGGCTGCCTGTGATGCAGGTGCTGTAAATATCTCCCTAAGACAGCCTGGAAAGCCTCTTCTGGGTTGCTCCAGGACTCCGGTTGATATTACCACCTCACAATCTAAAAGAGGCCACCCGATGACCTCAACACCAGATTGGGTCTGCTGATGTTCATGGTGCTCAGCACCAGCTGGCATCTCTGTTTTATTAGGTTTGTAACATCCTGTCAGAATGCAAGTTCTAGCTCGACGCCTGTGGCTCGGCGGCTAGGGCGCCAGCCACATATACTGGAGCTGAAGGGTTCGAATCCAGCCCGGGCCTGCCAAACAACAATGACAAATACAACAAAAAAATAGCCGGGCGTTGTGGCGGCGCCTGTAGTCCCAGCTACTTGGACTGAGGCAAGAAAATCGCTTAAGCCCAAGAATTTGAGGTTGTTGTGAGCTGTGATGGCATAGCACTCTACCCAGGGCGACAGCTTGAGAGTCTGTCTCAAAAAAAAAAAAAAAAAAAGAAAGAAAGACAGAAAAAATTAAAAAAAGGAATGCAAGTTCTTTGAGAGCAGAGTCTGGCTCCTCACCTGTCTGTACTCACAGAAGCACGGACCCAGGCACCAAGTGTTCCCTTGGCACATATTTCCTAAAGCAATAAATAAAAATGTGAAGCAATAAAGGGAAAGAAGGAAGGATGGGTGGAGAGATGGATGGGAGGAGGATGAAAGGATGTATAGACATAAGGAAATGGGTACTTGGGAGAAAGAAAGGGTGGATGCTTTTGCAAACGGTCTCCATTTCAGGAGGGCAGAAGCTGACCTTCATTGGCTCTTTATTTTATTCTCCACATCTAGAACAACTCTGAGCAGACAAGTAAAGGCCCAGTCCAGCTTTTTCTTTCTTTCTTTCTTTCTTTCCTTTCCTTTCCTTTCCTTTTCTTTTCTTTTCTTTCCTTTCCTTTTCTTTTCTTTTCTTTTCTTTTTCTTTCTTTTTTTTTTTTTTTTTGAGATAGAACCTCAAGCTGTTGCCCTGGGTAGAGTGCAGTGGCATCACAGCTCACAGCAACCTCCAACGCCTGGGCTTAAGTGATTCTCTTGCCTCAGCCACCCAAGGAGCTGGGATTACAGGTGCCTGCCACAACGCCTGGCTATTTTTTGTTGCAGCCGTCATTGTTGTTTGGCAGGCCTGGGCTGGATTCTAACCCTCCAGCTCTGGTGGATGTGGCTGGCGCTTCAGCCTCTTGAGCTACAGGGTGGCAACCAGTCCAGTTTTCTGAGTGAAGATACCAGCAATGCTGAGTTCCTGGTGGGAGCAGCTGGTGAGTGGGGAATGAACCTCCTGCAACCAGGAGGCTCCCCAAGCCAGTTTTCCCTTCTGCAAGCAGCCAGTGACGTGTTTAAATATGCACAAAACAAGCTCAGGAGACACACAGGATGTAGACTCCCTCAGGCATATTTGGCTCTACCAAGCCGGGCTCCCCTCAGATTCATCCCTCAGACCTGCTGACCTCCTATCGCCTCCCACCTGCTGGGCGGAAGAAAAGGATGCGGGTGTAGTGATGGTCGGGTTTTTGCCATGGAAATCACACCTGGGCTTATGGAGGGGCTGGGGGAAGGAGAGAGCAACCCTAGAGGCGGGAATCTTCCAGGTTCTGATGTCATATAATAGCTGGGATTAAAATCATGGCCTCACACCGAGGAAGGTCTCAGTAAGCGGTGACAGCCCTCCAGAAATCACCTGGGGGTAGAGGGCGGGGCTCCCTCCATCATAGGGGAATCCGCTGAGTTTCTTCTCAGTTCCTGGCAGGAATTTGTATCTCAGGCATTTGGGGGTCCTAGAAAGACGGGACGTGTTTCGTCCTTTCTATGGCGAATTCTATCCAGGAGCTAAAACAGGGACAAGCATAGCTCTCGGGAAGGAGCGCTGACCTGGAGCCCCAGTGCACCGTGTGCTGTCCGCGGCCCCGCACACCCCGGTGAGAGACAGGCTCTTCCCACCCGGGCCAAGGGGTGTGGGGCCTCGCCCCCACCCCGAAGCCGAGCTCTGCCAGAGCCGAGGAGACTGTTCCAGGCACAGGGAACAGTATTTGCAAAGCAGAATAGGCTTCCTGTTGGGGGTCAGGAGAAGGCAGAGAAGGGCAGAGGCCTCCGGAGGAGTGGGTGGAGACCAGGAAGCTACTATGCCTGTGCCTGGCAGGGCTAGTTGGTGGTGGTAATACTCTGGGGTATCGAACATAACATTCTTAATAATTTATAACTTGATCTTTGAACTTTTGTTTGAGAAGTGAGCTCTAGCAGAACAAGGGAGCATGCTCCACAAAGCCCTGCCCTCCCCCTAGTCCCAGCACCCAGCTGAGCTGCGCTGGGGGTGGGGAGGTTTCTAGAGGTGGGCATGAGAGGGTCGCGTCAGGTGGGGCCTCCAGTCTCGGGAAGGTCTGCTCTCACAGCTAAATTATATCCTGCTGCAGTGATGTAGGATACAGAGCTTATAGATCACTTTAAAGATGAAATTTAAAAAGTAGAAACATTCTATGCTAAACTTTTTTCTCATTGTTAGTCTTTCTCTGCCTCAGATGGGTCTAGGTATTCATTAAGCAAAGACTAGGACTCCCATGCCTTTTCTGCTTCTGTTAAACATTCCTTCCAGGTTGTGGAAGATTCCTCAGATAACTCACCCACCTTCTGCAAGGCCTCCAGCAGATGACCTTTGCCCTTTACTCCACATCTCCAGTTACTGAGTTATGGCTGGGACACCCTCCACCTCCTGAGCAGCACATCCCTTCCTGAAGGGCACCAGAACATTCATCCGCATTGCAAATGCCCTCATCCTAACTTGGGGCTGAGCCCATCTGCACACAGATGTTTTCAATAAGTCTTTGCTATTAAGAATAGTCAGCCTGATTCTTTGCCACACCTTCCACTTGAACACAATGAACACAATCGATCCAGGCAAGATACAGTGGTGACTTAAAAGAGGGTGGTGGCATGGACAGGAAGAAGCTGAGAGGATCTGAGGGAAATACAGGTGAGAGGTGGCCTGGGCAGAGATGCATCTTGAGAGTTCTTTACCTGTATTCTTGACCTTGTTGATAATTAAAAATAGCTCTGACCTGCAA
>CAUYPK010010416.1:0-20108 GCA_963574355.1 Loris lydekkerianus
TATGCCTATTTCTTCAGGTGTTTACTATGCACTTTTTTTTTTTTTTTTTTTTTTTTTGTTTTTTTTTTTTTTTTTTTTTTTTTTTTTTTGTTTTTTTATTTTTTGTTTTTAATTTTTTTATTAGTTTATTTGTATTTTTAAACTTAAATTCAACAAACGTAATTAAATAATAAAACAAAAAAAATAAAAAAAAAAAAAAAAAAAAAAAAAAAAAAAAAAAAAAAAAAAAAAAAAAAAAAAAAAAAAAAAAGTGCATAGTAAACACCTGAAGAAATAGGCCTAAGTGAATATGTTATGAGAAGGACTGCCTGGGCAATTGAAGCAAAACCAAAAATACATTACTGGGATTAGATAAAACTGAAAATCTTCTGCACAGTCAAGAACACAGTAAAAGCAAGCAGCCAGCACTCAGAATGTGAGAATATATTTTCAGGTTATGTATCCAATAAAGGCTTAATCACAAGAATCCACAGAGAACTCAAACCAATTAGAAATAAAAGAACAAAATATATCATCCCAGTGTGAGCAAGGAACTTGAAGATAAAGTTCTCTGAAGAAGAGAGGTGCATGGCCTACAGACACAGACAAATGAGAAAATTCTCTTCATCCTTAATCATCAGAGACATTCAAATCAAAAAAAGTTGAGATATAATTTAACTCCAGTAAGTTGAGTTCACATCACAAATCCAAAAACCAATGGAAGTGTAAAAAAAAAGGAACACATCTGCACTGCGGGTGGGAAGTCAAACTAATGTGTTCCTTTTGGAAAGATGTTTGGAGATTCACTTAGGGATCTAAAAATAGGTGAGCCATTTAATACCTAAATTTGTCCATTATTTGCATATCCAGATTAACAGAAATAATGATATAAAAATATATTTGCAACAGAATGTTTACTGTAGCCCATTCATAACTGCTAAGTCATGCAAGAAGCCCAAGTACCCTTTCAATTCATGAATGGATTAATTTTAAAATATGTAGAGCATGGAATATTATGCAGCCTTTAAAAAGATGGAGACTATACCACTTTCATCATTACATGGATGGAGCTGAAACATATTCTCTTGAGTAGGTGAAACTAAACTTCATTACCTTTTACATAACACTTTATTACCTTTTACATTTCAGTAGAAACAAGAAGGGAGATTTAGGCTAAAGGTATCTTGCTGTTGCTTACCCTTTCCTCCAACATGTGAGCTCAGGAAACCATTCCACCTTGCCCTACTTAGACCATCAAAATATTATAGTCAAGCATGGAAAAATCATTGAACTCTAATTAAAAACTGATTTCTTGGCATCTATAAAGACTATCGACCCCTCAGGCTCAGGTGCCTAAAGTAAATTTATAAGGACTTTTGCATATCCATAGTGGTAGATATCAACACAATTATATGGGGGTATCTTTTTTGCTTATCAGGTTTCATTAGTGATTGTGTATTGAATCTGTGGCCGAACATAATTCTACTATTTTCTGTATGGCCAAGAAAATAAAAAGTTTGGACACATGGCCTGAAGGTCAGGAATGTTGAAACTTTCGAGATAGGCTCTAATATGTCCCAAGGATATGTCCCAAGATCATCATTAATAACTGCAGATATGGAATAAAATACTTGAAAGATTGCCTAAGCATATTAACAAAGAGAATCTTCAATGAGACTCTACTGTCAAAAAGAAGCCTAAACTAGAGAAAGAAGTAAAATCTCATGAATAGTAGAACTTAGAATTATGTGATTTCATGTCTGTAAAATCATTGTATGATCTTTGGGCTCAGGTTCGTTCTATAACATTCAAGGAAAGCCCTAGGTATAAACCATACTCTTTCACTAGACACTCAATCAATAAAAGATTTAAACCTAAGACATAAAACTATAAAAATACTTGAAGAAAGTGCAGAGAAAACTCTTGAAGGAATCGGCCTGGGTGAATATTTTATGAGGAGGTCTCCCCAAGCAATTGAAGCAGTATCAAAAATACACTATTGGGACCTGAACAAACTAAAAAGCTTCTTCACAGCCAAGAATATAGTGAGTAAAGAAAGCAGACAGCTCTCAGAGTGGGAGAAAATATTTGCAGGTTATACCTCCGATAAGGGTCTAATAACAAGAATACACAGAGAACTCAAATTTATTAGCAAGAAAAGACCCCATTTCAGGGTGGGCAAGGGACTTAAAGAGAAACTTCTCTCAAGAAGACAGGCATAAAATCTACAAACACTTGAAAAAAAAACTCATCATCCTTAAGCATCAAAGAAATGCAAATCAAAAGTACTTTGAGATATCATCTAACCCCAGTAAGAGTAGCCCACATACCGAAATCCCAAAACCAGAAATGTAGGCGTGAATGTGGAGGAAAGGCCACACTTCTACACTGCTGGTGGGAAAGCCCACTAATATGTTCCTTCTGGAAGGATGTTTGGAGAATACTTAGAGACCTAAAAATAGACCTGCCATTCGATCCTATAATTTCGTTACTAGGTTTATACCCAGAAGACCAAAAGTCACAATATAACAAAGACATCTGTACCAGAATGTTTATTGCAGCCCAATTCATAATTGCTAAGTCATGGAAGAAGCCCAAGTGCCCATCGACCCATGAATGGACTAGAAAATTGTGGTACATGTATACCATGGAATATTATGCAGCCTTAAAGAAAGATGGAGACTTTACCTTTTTCATGTTTACATGGATGGAGCTGGAACATATTCTTCTTAGCGAAGTATCTCAGGAATGGAAGAAAAAGTATCCGATGTACTCAGCCCTACTATGAAGCTAAATTATAGCTTTCACATGAAGGCTATAACCCAGCTATAGCACAAGACTACGGGGAAAAGACCAAGGAAGGGGAAGGGAGGGGGGAGGTTTTGGTGGAGGGAGGGTAATAGGTGGGGCCACATCTATGGTGCATCTTAGAATGGGTAGAAGCGATTGCACTAATGTACACAGCTATGATTTAACAATAAAAAAAAAAAAAAAAACTCAAACCATTTTGAGAATTTTGATGTGGGTATTTATCAAAGCAAATGATAGCAATCCCCTAAAAACTTTATAAATGTCTACACACCATCTCATTCTGAGCATCATCACCACAGAGATATATCCCTATATAACTAACCATTTTGAGTTAAATTGATTGGATTTTAGAGAATGGTTTGTCATATATAATGAATATAAGAACTGTTTCCAAAGTAAAATTAATTATTATATTAATATGAAAACTATATATCACCACCTCTAATCATCAAATACATCCCTAGTTGTGATACTAAAACTGTGTCATCAGCATTATCTTTCTTTTAGATATGTAGAAGGACATAATTCTGATTCATTGAAAGAAATTTCAAGTCCCTAACACAGAAATTAAAACAAATGAATAAAGCTGCATGTAATTTATTAAGTATGTCCCTCACAAGATCATGCCTCCCTGCCCTGTTGTTTACATAGTATTAAAGTGTAGAACTCTAAATATATCCATAATCATAAATTTACATTAAACCCTTCTATCTTATCCTTAGCCAACTTATCAAAACAAAGACTAATAAAAACTGTTCCATATTGTTATTGGCTTTTCTATACATAAAATAAAGTATAATAGTGAAAAAAAAAATTCAAAGAACAAGAATTTGGACAAAAAAAGTTTTATTATACTCCATTGTTACGTGACATTCCAAAAATGGAACACTAGGTAAAACACTTGCTATAGGGTACATAATGTATGAAATCATGTTACTTATCTCAGGAGGTGGTAACACCTGCTGTTCAGTGTGATATTCAACAGAACACTTCACATGTAAGGCAACTTCACATTTTTCACATCGGAAAGTGGTGTTTTTATGACATTCTGCACATCGAGTTTGCTTTCTCTGTTTGACTATCACATGATTCATGCCACCAAAATGCGAGTCAATGTTATGCTTCTGAGAAGGTCTTCCTCTCCAGCCAGGGTCTCGAGGAAGACCATGGGTCTCCAAATATTGGCATACCACACGTTGACAAAACTCCAGAAAATCCACTGGCTTCTCGTCATATGTTTTATGCAGTTGCCAAGCATTTTGTAAGATCGATTCAAAAAAGAACAAAAGAGGACTTAAATATCATTTCTTTCCACGGAGTGATGCTTGATATTTATCAATGTTGTCATCAGCTCTGTCTACACCTCCCATGAAACAGTTATACACTTTGATCATGTTTGGCTGTTGAACATGGATCTTCTTTTTCAGTTTCTGGGAATAATGATCGACAAGACACAGGGCATCAATACAAGCACCAGATGAGGCAACAGTGACACTGTTATCATTCCATCTGCAGACAATACTGCCTTTGCCATCAACTCAATAATTGAATGTGCCTTGTTCCTCTTTCTTTAGAGATACATCTGATTCCAGTGGAGCTTTATTAATGCAATCCTTTCTTGCTATACCTATTGCCTGATGTCCCATTGAACTGAGCTTATCAAGAAGTCCAATACTGGTGAAAAAGTTACCGAATACAAAATGGTATCGTTCAGGATGTACCTTTTAAAGTGTCTCACTAAACTGAAGAACAGTGATGTACTGACACCACATTCCCCATGTTTAGTACTTTAGAGTTTTTACCCTGACACGGCTGAAACCAGCTAATTTATCCTAGACGTGTTGTACCACTCTAAAGCCTATAGCCAAAATGATAAATTGTGTACACCTCTGATAAATTGTGTACACCCATAACGACCAAAATAAGGAACCACACATTCATCAAAGCTGAAGTATGTTTCATTTGGAACAAATTTAATAAATCTCTCATTCAGTATGTCTATAACAGGTCATAACTCGGAAAACTTGTCTATTGGATCCAAATTTGCATCGTCAGCAACATGCAAATTAGAAAATAAATTTCAAAGTGGTCACGTCTCATGGCAGCACTAATGAGTCCATTAGGCAAATCTGTTTTTTGTTCCCAGAACATACACCTTCTAGGAACTGAGACATAACCACTCAGAAAAATAATTCCCAGAAAACATTTGAGTTCTGAGCCAAACGAGCCAAGATTTACACCCTTACCTCCAGCATATAAATTGGAGTACATGACAATGAGTTCAACCACCTCATCATCAAGAAATAGTTCAAGAATTTTTGTGGAAGTCATTTGGTGGTTCTGTAACTCTACCTGCTGTGGGCTGTGCAGTTAGGTCAGCTTTTTTCCATCTGGGAACAATTTCTGTCACTTTCTTTTTCTTTGATGGAGGAGGTTGCTGCACAGTAGACATAGAAGAATTTCTTCATTAAGAGCATCATCTCCAGGTGCATATGAGGATCATCTGAGTCAGACTCAGCATCACAGCCTTCTTGAATAAGATATGCAGGTGTGTGCAGCAAAGAGCATGGCGGATTATTTATTGTTCCCACTTCTTCATCTCCTGAGTCCTCATCAGAAACAGGTGCTAAAGCATTCTCAGGGGGTTGTACACTATTGCACTTGCTTCTATGCTGTCATCTGTCTCTAACAGGTCAGTAATTTCATGTAAATGCAGAGTTTGAAGTATCTTGAGACTTGTAAAATGATTCCAACTAAAAAATGGAAAAAGGTTATTATTAGTCCTAGTGGTAGGGGGCTTGCCAAAAATTAAATGCGCACAATGTCAAATCCGTAACTAACACAACTTCAGTATTTCCTTTATACAATGCAACAGCATAACTAGTAGAGAAGTAATAGGAAAAAAATAGCAGTATAAGATGCAATGCAGTATAGTTGTACTTACCTATCTTTAGAAAGTTTTCAAAAAATTTCCACAATTCACAGCACTTTTTTGACAATCTGCTAGCACACCAGTATCTGCAACAGTGACTAACTCTGTACACCACATGAACATGTACCCTCAGGAGGTAGACATGTGAAAAAACAGACCTCAGTGATGACCTTGAGCAGGAGGATATAAATAACTCACACATCTCTGATGTTCCAGTAATGGAACATGAGACATAAACAGGCTAATGAAAAGGCTCTGTAAGGCCTGGCATGTCCTTAAGATTCTTCAAGGGACTATTATCTGTGTGAGGCATGACATTAAATTTCCTTAAGATTTTTTATAATTACTTTCTTGGCTTCATAGTAAACCATGTTTTCCTGACAATACCCTACATTTTATCTCCTTCCATAAGCCTTTTCTTAATTTTAGAATTGTCTGCCATCTGGAGAAACTAGAAAAGAGAAAGCTTTATTTTCAAGCTCAACAACTTCAGCCTTCTTCATATTTAACAATTTTTTTTATTTTTTTTTTTAGAGACAGAGTCTCACTTTGTCACCTTGGTAGAGTACGTGACATCACAGCTCACAACCTCCAGCTCTTGGGCTTAGGCGATTCTCTTGCCTCAGCCTCCTGAGTAGCTGGGACTACAGGTGCCCGCCACAATGCCTACCTATTTTTTTTGTTGAAGTTTGGCCGGGGCTGGGTTTGAACCCACCACACTCAGTGTATGGGGCTGGCATCCCACTCACTGAGCCACAGGCGCCACCTCCCTCCTATTTTACTGTAGCCAGCAAGGAGCCAGGTAATACTTCAAACCTCTACCTGGAAATATCCTTATCATGCAATTTATATTCACCATTTGCTACTATCCACATTACCATAGGTGACAACATTGCCAAACTTCATGTCATTACCTAACATGGATCTTTTGTTCAGCTTCCAATGATACTTTTTCACTTTGCTTTAAACTTTCTATGACAGCCTCCTTGAGGGCCATCAGGCTTCCATAGTTACCTAAAGGTCCTCTCACTTTCTACCTTCTGTCTCATTCTGTCGTATCTACCCTTAGTCACTGCCACATTTTTAGGTTTCTATTACATGGCACCCCACTTGCAGATATCAAAATCTATTCTTGTTATGACTATATAACACATTCTCCCAAAATTTAGTGGCTGAAAACAATAATATGTGATTTGGGTGGAGCTTGCTGAGACTAATTCATTTCTGCTCCACTCAGCCTAGGCTGGGGCCACCTAAAGGCTGGGGCCTAGAATTGTCTGAAGGTTCATCCACATGTCTGGTAGTTCATACTGGCTTAGTTGAGCTCTTAGCTGCAGCTATAAGATCCTGAACTGGACCCTCCTTGTGGCTTGGCCTTCCTCACAATTTCTAGCAACCCTTGGAAATCACTCAGTGTCATTTATTTAGCACTCAATTCATCGAGGAAGTGAAAGTCCAGTTCAAGTTCAAGGGAGTAGAAACGGATTCTACCTCTCAGTGCAGAAAACTGTCAAGGTTCTAGAAGATCATGAAGGGCTGGAAGCACTTCTATGGTTGTTACAGGGGAATACAATCAAATAAACAAAGTGCAACATTCTCAAATGAAGTATAGGTAATAGGCTGGGCACAGTGCCTCCTAGCACTTTGGGAGGCCAAAGTGGGAGGACAGGTTGAGGCCAGGAGTTCAAAACCAGCCTGGGCAACCTAGGGAGACCCCAACTCCACAAAAAATGGGGAGGCATGGGAGCGCATGTCTGTAATCCCAGCTCCTTAGGAGGGTGAGGCAAGAGAAATGCTTGAGGAGTGGGGGGTTACAATGAGTTATAAGGATGCCACTGCAGCCTGGCTGACAGAATAACCTGTTTAAATAAAAAGAAAAGAATAAATAGAATCTAGCAACGAATCAAATTATATGATCAAATATAGCATACTCCAGGAATATAAATTACTTCAAGATCAGAAACTATGTAAATGTAATTCATTAACTTCATTAATGAATTGATACACTGAAAATACATATCATGAGCAGAATCATATACAAATGATAGATTTGAGAGGAAAGTATTAGCAACACAAATGAGAAAGGATTACTATCTGTAACATAGAAAGCACTCCATCTTTCACAAGAAAAAAATGCACAAGTGAATAACAAATTAGGCAATAAATACAAATAGGCACTATATACTAAGACAAATGCAAAAAGAAAATGAGAAGATACTCAAACTCACTAACAAAGAAATGTAAAATACAGAAATAGAGAAATTCCTCTATACCTATCATATTGGCAAAAATTAAAGAGTTATAAAATCTAAATTGGTAACACATGGATCTCATGAGAAAAGGCTCTCATATATTGCTGATGATAATGGGAAGTGTTGAAGAATTTGGGGGAAGGAATCTGACAATCTATTAAAAATTAAATTACAGATACATTCTCACCCAGCACCCCCTTCCTGGAAATCCTTCCAACTAAAATACAAGCCCCAGCATTGGAGAACAGAAGGACGAGGAACAAGAGAAAACATAAATTGGTGAATAGCCAAATAAATTATAGTATACCCAACCAGGGAATATTATTTAGCCTTTAAAATCAGGCATATCTTGCCAGGATTTCCATGAAATATTGTTGTTTTTTTCATTGATAAAGGGGCTCAATGTGTTGCCAGTGCTAATGGGCAGTGGTTTTGTCATAGTTCACAGCAACCTCAAACTCCTGGGCTAAAGCAATCCTCCTGCCTCAGCATCCCAAGAAGCTGAGACTATAGACACGTGTCATGATATCAAGCAAAAAAAAAATTTTTTTTTCCATAGAGACAGGTTCTCACTGTTGCCCAGGCTACAAGCTGGGTCTAAAAACTCCTGGTCTCAAGCAATCCTCCAGCCTTGGACTCCCAAACTGCAGGGATTATAAGTGTAAGCCCAACCTGTGAAATACTGTCAGGATAAAAAGCAAAATGCACAAAGGTGTGTATAAATGATGTTTTCATTAAGAAAACAACCTAACTATAGATGTGTACATGAATACACAGTAGAACCTCTGTAAGTTGACCTCTCCAGACACTATAACTAACTGGTCAATATACAGAGGTGGTAAACATAAGGAATAGGCCTGCTGTACTGATAGGTACACATGGCGCATGTCTGGTCTATGAAAATTAGGTCGACTTAAGGAGGTTAACATAAGGCAGTGGTCAACCACAGAGACTCTACTGTATGTTATACAAAGGCAGTTGTGTACAGTGGTTAAAACAGACTGTGAGCCAGGCTGCCAAAGTTCAAAGCCAAGTACTTAGCGCTCTGTGCCTCAATCCCTTCATGAGTAAATGGGGCTTATAAAGAGCAGCTAGGTCAGAAAGTTGATGTGAAGATTGAAAGACCTACTATGTAGAGAGCCCTTTGTAACAGTGCCTGGTTCTACAACAAGCACTTTAACAGTGTTCACACTCATGATTGTATGTGCATGGACAAAAACAGGGAAAGACACACTCCAGGTTGTTAACATAAATTATGAAGGGAGGGGAGAAAAGGTAGAAGAAAGAGGAAAGAAGAAAGAGGGGATGGGAAAGTAGAGGGGAAAGTTTGTAATGAAAAGTAAGCACGAAAGATATTATCAAATGAATGCATTCCATTTATATAAAAATAAAGATAGCTATCTGTACTTAAAAATCAGAAGTAAAAGTAATTAAAAACATTCAATTTTCAGCTAACAGGGAATTTTACTATTCTGTTCAAGAAAGCTCATTCAGAGAACAATTTGATATCTCATGCTTTTTTCACAGGAAAGTATTTTGATCCAAGTAGATCACAGAAAACTATTCTCCTCAATGTACAGAAATAAGAGAAATTTTTGAAGTCCGTATTTTCTGAACTGATACAATTTCTATGACACATAGGGTAAGTAGCTACCTCTATATAGCTGAGTCTTCCTGGAGACAAAGGATGAATACACCTCTTAAAGGTAACAATCTAATTTTTGCATGCCAAATAGATAGCTGGCATCATCAATGTCTATAAACTAGAAAAGGTAAGAAGAAAGTATATGGAAGTCCTAAAACTGGGTATCAAAAGTCCATATACAGTCCTTATTACCTGTTCTTGTTAGAGTGAATGACCAACCTCTAATACTGATTAAATAAAGGAGAAGGGGAGAAGAATTACAGCTTTGTATGTTCCTGTTTGCCTGTTAATTTAATACTAAGGTTTTATTAACAAAATACCTATAATTTTTGATATATGTACATTGAAAATCTCAAATTACTCTTAAAATTACTCATTAATTACTATTTGTTTTACATTAACATAGTGTAACATTTGAGGTAACAAAATTTTTTATTTTATCCACTCATAATTAAGTTATGTTGATAATATCCCTTGTCATTTTAAAGAAAAGGAAACTTGTCTGGAAAGATTATTTGAACTTCTCAAAATAATTTAAATGCATATTTTAGGCCAGGATTTGTGGCTCACACTTGCAATCTTAGCACTCTGGGAGGCCCAGGCAGGAGGATCCCTTGAGCTCAGGAGTTCAAGACCAGCCTAAGCAAGAGCAACACCCTATCTCTACTAAGAATAGAAAAATTAGCCGGGCATTGTAACAGGGACCTATAGACTCAGCTACAGAGGAGACTAAGGCAGAAGGATCACTTGAGTTCAGATGTTTGAGGTTGTAGCGAGCTATGATGACATCACCTCACTGAAGCAATAGAGTGATATTCTGTCTCAAATTAATAATGATGATGATAATTATAATAATACATATTTTAGTATTGTTCTGAAACTTGAATTTTGCTTATGTGACTCCAGATAATCTTTGTACCACATGAAGTTGGTATTGTTAAAGCTGATTGCACAATTGATTGAATACAATTCATGTATATTGTATAAAATGAGGGAGAAACTATTATTTTTGCATATGAATTATCCTTTTCTGGTTTCAGTTATTTTCATATGAAAACCATCCAAATGTGATGATGGCACAAGGCAACTACTATTCTAGATTCTGTAAGTCAGGAATTCAGAAAGGGTAGAACAGGATGACTTGTCTCTGCTCCACAATGTCTAGGGCCTTGGAGACTGAAGGTGACTTAAGAACTGAGAGGTGGACTCACCTATAGGTTTATTCATTCACATGTCTGCTGGTTGACAAAGACTGTCAGCAGGGTTCTCAGCTAGGAGTGTTAGTTATAACACCTACACATGGGCTCTCCAAGGGCTGCTTGGATTTCTTCACTTCTTAGTGCCTGGGTTCCAAGAGCAAAGTATTCAGGAGCAGAACTCTATCACTACTGCCATAGTTACACTCCCATCTGAATTCAAGGGGAGGTAACAGAGACTCTACCTCTTAATAAGAAGAGTTCAAAGTCATATTGTAAGAAAGCTCAGTAGGAGGGGAGTTACTATTGTGTTCATCTTTGGAAAACACCATCTACAATACACTGCCTTCATACTAAATGAATAGTACTTAATTACAAAAAAATCAAAATCTATAATCCATAAAAATCAATAAAGGAGAAAAACAAGATGATCATGTCCATGCCTAACAAAAAAATTTAAGAAATACAGGCCTAGAAGAAAACCATACAAATAGAACAAAATCTGTTCATAAAAGCCTACAGCAAATATTTTACTAAACAATGAAACACTACATCATTTCAATTAAAGGGAGGAGGCAAGTAAGAGAGACTGCTTTTTCACTTTTGCAAGCTCCATAAGGCAGGAATTTCATCCTTTTCTTCACTATTGAACTCCTAGCACCAAATAAAGTGTTTGAAGGTATTCAATAAATCACTGTGAAATTGTCTTAGAAGTAAGAAATTAGAAATTATCTAGGTGTGGTGGCTCCCACCTGTAATTCCAGTGACTTGGGAGGTTGAGGCAGGAGCATTGCTTGAGGTCAGTAGTTTGAGATCAGTCTGGGCAATATAGCAAGACTGCTATCTCTAAAAACATTTTAAAACAATTAAAAAAAAATTAGACCCCAAAATGAAATGGTTAAACACTGAAAAAGAAATAGGTGATATGATTATATATTTAGAAAATATGCCAGATGTTTATTAAAAACATCCAGATTTAATTTTAAAATGTAATTAGATAACCATAGTCAAATTAAAAATAGAAAAATCAATATTTTTTTTTCTTTTTCTTGCAACCAGTAACCAGAAGAGGAAAAGTTTTTCCTCTTACAATAACAACAAAACCTAACATGCGTACCGCAGTAACAAACTTACAAAATAAAACATAGAACCTGTTTAAGAAAAATACAAAATCTCATTGAAGGAAACAACTAACCAATGACCACTGGAAACACATAAATTATAAATCCTCTCAGTACTCTCAGAGTTAATATAAATAGAATGAAGTGTTTTGTTCACTTAATAAAAAATTATCCTAAAATTCATATGGAAGAAAAACTGCCTGAGAATAGTCCCCAAAAGTATAAAATTATAAAGTGTGATAAGCCTAATAAGACACATGTAATAAAGTTTCTGCAATCAAATCAATAGATATTGGTATTAGATTAAAGAGATCATGGAAAGAGAAAGAATACAGAAATAGATACCACTCTATAGGATGACTTTGTATACGAAAAATTCACTGGCTTAAGAAATGTAGCTTCTGAGGAGGAGCAAGATGGCTGCCAAGTAACAGCTACTTTGCAACCAGGTGCAGTGACATTGGGGAGAGAAGACTCCAGGCATTTCTGGCTGGTGGTATCTGCCCAGAAACATCCCTTTGGGGACACAGGCAGATAGCAAGAGACTTCTGGACCCCACAAGGAGGACAAAAGCAAAGGAGAACTGGCAAGTGATAGCGAGCCGTTTGCTGGGTCAGAGGCTGCCCACCGCTGTAACTACAGCAACAGCGAGATTAGAAACAGAGAAGGCCTTTCTATGGGCTGTTTTTTTTTTTTTTTGGACTTGGGCACTCAGTTGAACTACCTTGGGAGAACTTGGGCAAGAGTGCAGATAACTTAAGTGTTCTCTAGGGTCCCAGACTAAGCCACTGACCCCAAACAGAGCTAATATTGTTCAGCTGTGGGCCGACAGCACAGCCATTGTGGGAAAACTGCCCCTATGGGCTCCGCCCACAGGGTTGCAGTACAAGGATAAGCCAGGAGACCTTAGGCCAGTAATCCAGTAAGCCCAAAGGCAGAGACTGAGATGCAAAGATTTCAGTGTTTCGCAAATTACAGCCTTGGTCCTCAGGGGCATGAAGTGAGACCAGTTTTGGCAAACTGTATAGGCAGGCAGCCACTTCCAGAGAGATCCCAGTCACAAGTGCTTTCCTAAGAAAGCTTCTGTTTAGCTAAGGTTAACAGCTTAAACTGTCTTTTAAGCGGGCTAAGGAGAAATTTAAGTTCTCAACCCTGCAGGGTTTGAGAAATCAGCCAAGGCCTCCAGTCTAAATCTCATACAGCCATATCAGCATTGTGATTAACATCTCATACCCCAGATCACCTGTAGTCCAGACAATATTCAGCAAGATATAGATACTGCTTTGCTTGGGGCTTTGGTTTGTTTGTTTGTTTCAACATTTTACCTCTAGATATTTCTTTTTTTTTCTTTTCTATTTTCTATTTTTTTTTCTAGTTTTCTTTTTTTTTCTTTTTCTTTCTTTTCTTTCTTCATTTTTCTAATTTAAATACAATTTTCCACTCTTGCCTTCTTTAACAATTAGAACTTCATTTCTGCTAGTGTTTCTGCAACTATTATTTGGCTTTTCGCCCAACATTTTGTTTGTTTCGGTTTGATTTATAGTATTTTTGTCTTCCCTCTCTACTTTGTGGAGATGAGGTACTGTGTCGTATCTGAACAGGCTGGCAAAGAGCTGCTGGCCTCAAGGGAACCACCAAACCCAGTACCCCCGGAGATTGGGGGATTTTTAAGTTGGGGCAAAGTACTGTACTATACACCTATATTACTCCTGTCTCCCTCTTTCTGCGACTCTCTTCTTTTTGCCTTTATTCCCTTTTACTCATTCCATCACCTTTTTTTTGTTTCTTTTTTTTTTAAATCTTTTTTCCCTTCTTGCTCTTCAATCCTCTCATCATTCTGGTCAGATAACAAAAAAAAAAAACTCATCAAAACCTGCAGTCAGAGGCACTATAAATTAAATAGCAAGAGGTAGTGAAATGAAAATTAGGGCAAGGAAACAGATAAAAGAAAACACTCATGAGGAAGAATCAGTAGAAAAACCAGTCCAAAGCAACCCCCTCCTGAAAGGACCATGAGGTAGCTACTACAGAGGATTCTACCTATAAAGAAATGTTAGAAATGACAGAAGGGGAATTTAAAATACAGATGATGAAAATAATGAAGAAAATTGCTAGGAAAGTGGAAAATAACCAAAAGGAAATCCAAAAACAGAATCAGATAAGAGATGAACGATATGAAGAATATAGACAGAATATAGCAGAACTGAAGGAATTGAAGGAATCAATTAGAGAACTTAAAGATGCAACAGAAAGTATCAACAACAGGTTAGCTCATGCAGAAGAAAGAATCTCAGAGGTAGAGGACGAAGATCTTAAGATAATTCAGATAGTTAAAGAGGCAGAAAAGAAGAGAAAGAAGGCAGAACGTTCACTGACAGAATTAGAGGACTTTATAAAGCATTCAAAAATAGAAGCTATGGGGGGGGGCAAAGACAAGATGGCTGACTGAAGCCAGCTTTCCACAGAGGCTCCCATCCAGAAGGAGAGTTAAAGGACAGAAATTTAGCAAGTAACCTGGTGGATTAGAACTGCACCAAGAGAGAAGGTTGAAGAATGCAGATCACCGTTGCTGAGGTGAGCTGTGACCCCAAGAATACAAACAAAAGGTACAAAATCCATCACCAAGCAGACGGGAGTCCCCTCCCCCATGAGAATGGCTCAGAGTGCCCCACAAAAAAACGAGTACAGTTCAAAAGTCCTCCCACTACACTCCACGGGAGAGACCCTCTATAAACTGGATCTACTTCCCCTACTATGATGCCATGGCGCTCTCCTACCAGGCATAAAACTGTGTAAAACTGTATATATTCTCTACCTGCAAACCTGAGCTCCCAGCACTCCCCTCCATTCTCACTCTGAGGTCTGGAGGCCTGTCCCCCAGGAGTCCAGATTCTTGGGTGATTTCTCGACAGGTGTGGATAGGGCCTGGACTGCAGCTGGTCAGTGCTGATTCTGCAGCACAGGAGTGAGGACGGTTGGCTAAGAGGGAACCACGCGGGAGTGGTGGTGCCCCGAGGCGCAGAGCAGCAGCCATTTTTAACAATAGGGCTCACACCTGGATATAATGGATTCACACCCCTGTCTCTCTGGGCAACCAGAGGAGGCTGGGCATCTTCTCAGGTGGCAACCACTGGCGGAACAGATCTGGGATGGAAACACAGGCCCCGTGAGTAAAGGGTTTGCCTGAGGCAGTTCCGGCCTGGGTGAAGGGCGGGGAGTAGAAAACGCACGCGCAGTGCTGTGGACTCTCAGGGCGGATTGACCCAGAAGACCACTTTACTGAGCCTAAGACACACCCAGCCCCCAAGGGATCATCAGCCTAGACAAAGGAGGGCAGGAGGCTAGAACTGACAGCTAACCGTGCAGTGAACACAAACCTGCAGCAGCAAACACAGGGCCTAAAGCGCAGGTTCTGTGAACTCAAAACAGCTTCTCTTCTATGGGAGAATTTACCCAGGACAGAAACAGATTCCTCAAAGTTGTTCTGTTCAGTCAGTAACATCAATCAGAGGTGGGGCGGGAACTGAGTGAACACCCCCCAGCTTCCATCAAGCCCCCGAGGTTGTCAAGCCTCACCTCTCCCTGCCAGATAGACGTAGATAGCAGCAGCCTGGCTGAGGTCACATAGATTTTCTTCTGATTCAGGCAGGTGCAAACACCTGCAGTATGTTAATTGGAGGCAACTGGGTCACAGCCCTGCAGTGACCAGGGTGACAGAGGTGCAAGGTGGGGAAGGAGGCAACAACCCACCCAGACTAATCTATTTGCTGGGTGGGTCCTCCTGACTTCACGGAGCACCAGAGCAAGTCATATTTGAGTTGTCAGCAAACCCCTGTGATCTAGTTGCCAGAGACATTTTAAACTCTTCTACCTAAGACAGGTAATGACTGAAACAATGGATTGGACCTTTGAACTGAGCCAATCACCCAAGGACAATGTAAGGGGTAGTCTGGGTATGTGATTGTAGGAAGGTTTGATTATCCTTTCCCAATTGTTACCTGTGGGGGGTGGGTGACTAAATTTCTGGTATTTCTCCACAGCTGAGACTTCAACCCAGAGTAATTGTTTCACTACGGTCGGACAGAGACCAGCTGAAAACAAGACAGAAGCACTTAGCCCCACAACACCAAACAGGGCCCCAGTTTCTCAGACCAAAGCACTCTACGGGACCTCAGGAAAGCTCCATGAGAAAAGTCAAATGGTGTAAAATAATCATGGGATGGAAATAGGCAGAAAAACTATGGTAACATGAATAACCAGAGTAGATCAACTCCCCCAAGGAAAGATATGGCAAATGTAAATGAAGATTCCATTCATAAACAGCTGGCCAAGATGTCAGAACTCAAATTCAGAATTTGGATTGCAAACAAGATTACTAGAATGGAGGAAAATTTGGAATTAGAAAATTGAGGAGCAATTCAAAAGTTGGGATTAGAAATTCGAGGACAAATTCAAAAGTTGTCCCAAGAATTCAATGACTTTAAAGACAAAACCACCAAAGATTCTGACGCACTGCAGCAAGAATTTACAGCCCTCAAAGATCTGAAAAATACAGTAGAATCCCTCAGTAACAGAATGGAGCAAGCAGAAGAAAATATTTCTGACATTGAAGACAAAGCTATTGAATGCTCCCAAACTCTCAAAGAGTAAGAGAAATGAAGAGCAAAAATGGATCATTCTCTCAGAGAGCTCTGGGATAATTCGAAGAAGGCTAATATCAGCCTCATTGGAATCCCTAAAAGCAATGAAATAGCTTCGCAAGGCAAAGAGGCTCTTCTCCATAAAATTATGAAAGAGAATTTTCCAGACATGCCAAGAGATTCTGAAATTCAGAAATATAGAAGTTTCAGAACCCCAACACGATTCAACCCGAATGAGACATCCCCCAGGCATATCATAATCAACCTCACTAAAGTTAATATGAAGGAGAAAATTCTGAAAGCAACCAGACATAAGAAGTACATTATCTACAAAGGGAAGAATATTAGAATGACTGTAGATCTCTCTGCTGAAACTTTTAAAGCCAGAAGAGGGTGGTCATCAACCTTTAATCTCCTAAAACAAAATAACTTTCAACCCCAGATCCTGTACCAGCTAAACTGAGTTTCATTTATGATGGAGAAATTAAATACTTTAATGACATTCATATGTTGAAGAAATTTGCCATAACCAAACCAGCTCTTCAGGATAGTCTCAGATCTACCATCCATAATGACCAGCCCATCCTCTACCACAAAAGTAAACTCACTTAGAAACATTTGGTCAAACTCCATCTTCCACAGTGGCAAAAGGATTAAAAATGTCCACTGCACTTCCAAAAAACTTGATACCCAAAATTTTAAAGGACTTATCAATATTCTCCATTAATGTGAACAGCTTAGACTATCCTGTAAAGAGGCATAGGGAGGCTGACTGAATATAAAAACGCAGGCCAGATATTTGCTGCATACAAGAATCACATCTTACCTTAAAACATAAGTATAGACTCAGGGTGAAAGGATGATTGTCCATATTTGAGGCAAATGATAATCAGAAAAAAGCATGTGCTGCAATTCTATTTGCAGACACAATAGGCTTTAAACCAACAAAAGTAAGGAAGGATAAGAATGAACACTTCATATTTGTTAAGGGTAATGCTCAATATGGTGAGATTTCAATTACTAGTATTTATCCACCCACCAGAATATGCCACAATTTATAAGAGAAACTATTAACAGACATAAGCAACTTGATTTTCTCCAGCTCCATAATAGTTGGACATTTCAACACTCCTTTGGCAGTGTTGGAGAGATCCTCCAATGAGAAGCTGAGCAAAAAAATTTTAGATTTAAACCTAACTATCCAACACTTGGATTTAGCACACATTTACAGAACATTTCATTCAAACAAAAGTGAATAGACATACTTCTCATTAGCCCACAGAACATACTCCAAAATTGATCACATCTTCGGTAACGAGTCTAAAGTCAGTAAATTTAAAGGAATAGAAATTATTCCTTGCATCTTCTCGGACCACCATGAAATAAAAGTTGAACTCAGTAACAACAGAAATCTACATACTCACACAAAAACATGGAAGTTAAATAACCTTATGCTGAATGATAGCTGGTTCACAGATGAGATTAGGAAGGAAATTGCCAAATTTTTAAAATAAAATGACAATGAACACACGAATTATCATAACCTCTGGGATACCGCACAAGCCGTCCTAAGAGGGAAATTTATAGCACTGCAAGCCTTCCTAAAGAGAACGGAAAGAGAGGAAGTTAACAACTTAATGCAACATCTCAAGCAACTGGAAAAGGAAGACAATTCCAACCCCAAACCCAGTAGAACAAAAGAAATAACCAAAGTTAAGGAGAATTAAATAAAATTGAAAACAAAAGAATTATACAACAGATCAATAAATCAAAAAGTTGGGTTTTTGAAAAGGTCAATAAAATAGATAAACCTTTGGCTAACCTAAACAGGAAAAATAGAGTCAAAACTCAAATTTCATCAATCAGAAATGAAAAAGACAAAATAACAACAGACCTCTCAAAAATTCAAAAATTCCGTTGCTGTGAGCTGTGATGTCACAGCACTCTACCCAGGGCAACAGCCTGAGGCTCTGTCTCCAAAAAAAAAAAAAAAAAATTACAAAAAAATATTCAAAAATTCCTTAATGAATATTAAAAGAAACTTTATTCTCAAAAATATGACAATCTGAAGGAAATTGACTGATATATGGAAGCACATCACCTTCCAAGACTTAGCCAGAATCAAGTGGAAATGTAGAACAGGCCAATATCAAGTTCTGAAATAGCATCAACCATACAAAATCTCCCTAAAAAGAAAAGCCTGGGACCAGATGGCTTCACGTCAGAATTCTTCAAAAACTTTAAAGAGGAACTAGTACCTATGTTATGCTACCTGTTCCAAAATATAGAAAAAGAAAGGAAATATAGAAAAAGAAAAACCCAACATGTTCTATGAAGCAATCATCACCCTGATCCCAAAACCAGGAAAAGACACAACAAGAAAAGAAAATTATAGACCAATATCACTAATGAATATAGATGCAAAAATATTCAACAAGATCCTAACAAACAGAATCAAGCAACACATCAAACAAATTATACATCATGACCAACTCAGTTTTATCCCAGGGTCTCAAGGTTGGTTCAATATACGTAAATCTATAAGTATGATTCAGCACATAAACTAAAAAGCGAAGACCATATGATTCTCTCAATTGATGCAGAAAAAGCTTTTGATAATATCCAGCATCCCTTCATGATCAGAACACTCAAGGAAATTGGTATAAAAGGGACATTTCTTAAACTGATAGAGGCCATATACAGCAAACTCACAGCCAATAATCGTATTGAATGGAGTTAAATTAAAATCATTTCCACTTAGATCAGGAAACAGACAAGGTTGCCCATTTCCTCCACTGCTCTTTAACATTGTAATGGAAGTTTTAGCCATTGTAATTACAGAAGAAAAGGCAATCAAGAGTATCCTTATAGGGTCAGAAGAGTTCAAACTTTCACTCTTCGCAGATGATATGATTGTATATGTGGAAAACACCAGGGATTCTACTACAAAACTTTAGAAATTATCAAGAAATACAGCAGCATCTCAGGTTACAAAATCAACATTCATAAATGGTAGCCTTTATATATGCCAACAATAGTCAAGCTGAAAAAACAGTTAAGGACTCTATTCCATTCACATTAGTGCCAAAGAAGATGAAATTTTGGGGAGTTTATCTAACAAAGGACTTGAAAGACCTCTATAGAGAAAACTATGAAACTCTAAGAAAAGAAATAGCTGAAAATGTTTACAAATGGAAAAACATACCATCTCTTGGCTGAGAAGAATCAACATTGTTAAAATGTCCATATTACCCACAGCCATATACAATTTTAATGCAATCCCTATTAAAGTTCCACTGTCATACTTTAAAGATCTTGAAAAAATAATACTTCATTTTATATGGAATCAGAAAAAACCTCGAATAGCCAAGACATTACTCAGAAATAAAAACAAAGCAGGAGGAATCATGCTACCGGACCTCAAACTATATTATAAATTGATAGTGATCAAAACAGCATGGGACTGGCAGAAAAAAAGAGAAGAAGATGTCTAAAACAGAACAGAAAACCAAGAGATGAACCCAGCTACTTA
>CAUYPK010010419.1:0-11303 GCA_963574355.1 Loris lydekkerianus
GCTCACAGCAACTTCAAACACCTAACTTCAAATACCTAAGTTCAACATCCTCCTGCCTTAGCCTCCCAAGTAGCTGGGACTACAGGCACCTGCCACAACACCTGGCTAATTTTTGTATTTTTAGTGGAGATGGGGTTTCACCATGTTGGCCAGGTTGGTCTCCAACTCCTGACCTCAGGTGATCTGCCTGCCTCAGCCTCCCAAACTGTTGGGATTACAGGAGTGAGCCACCGCACCTACCCGTCCCGCCTATCAGCTGTGTGCACCGCACCTACCCTTTTCTCCTGCCAGCTGTGTGCACCACACAAACCCTTCCCACCTATGAGCTGTGTGCACCGCACATGTGCTACCCGTTAGTTACCCTTCCTCCTTTAAGCAGTGTGTACTACACAGGCATTTTCCGACAAAGGAAATGAAGCTAGGAGATTCTAGCTGGATCAGCATAAAACCACTCACACAACTGAAAAGGCGAGCTGAAGGCACACACATCACACTAATTGTGTCTGTGACGTCACCCTTGGGTTGGAAGGACGGTAGTGCTAACACTTAAGGTTTTCCATAATTAGCGTTAACAGACAGTGAAACTCCTGGGAGGTGCTTTTAGGAGAGGGGAGCTTATATTTTTAAATTTAAGCTGAGTGTTGATAGCATTTGGTGAATATAATTATGGAATGAAAAAAAATCCCTGAGACTTGCTCTTTTACTGAAAAAAAAATCAGTAAAAAATCCTTAATACTATCTCAGATTATAGGAGTCAGCAAATGTTAGCTCCATCCCTTGGGAAACCTGGAAAAATGTCATCCCCCTAACAACACAAAGAAGGGAAGAATCTTTAGAATTTCACAAAGAAAATAGCTTAGCTCATTGATATTCTGCATTCTGTTCCACAGAAATGCTGGTAATTCCAAATAGATTACTTAGCTTAACAAAAACATACATGTACACACACATACATACATTCATAAATGTTTAGAAATATATATGTAATAGGAAAAGCCAATACTACACATTAAAAATATCAATACCTTACTTATTAATAGAATATGTAATACTCTAAAAGTAATTATTATTATAACAATTATGAAATCAATGGTAGTAGCAGCTAAATTTTTTTGAAGAACTTTTTTTTGTTTGGTTTCTTTGTTTTTTTGTTCTTTTTTTTAGAGACAGAGTCTCACTTTGTTGCCCTCAGTAGAGTGCCGTGGCATCACAGCTCACAGCAACCTCCAGCTTTTGGGCTTAGGTGATTCTCTTGCCTCAACCTCCCAAGTAGTTGGGACCATAGGCACCTGCCACGATGCCTGCCTATTTTTTTGTTGCAGTTTGTCCTGAGCTGGGTTTGAACCCACCACCCTTGGTATATGGGGCCAGCACCCTACCCACTGAGCCACAGGTGCTGCCCCTTGAAGAACTTTTATACATTTCATTATGAAATACATTTTTCTTCCACTAATTTCTTCAACCTTCAGAACTACTACATAAAAATAAAGATCATTTCTTCAATTATACAACCAAGGCTAAGAGAAACTACTTTTCTCCAAATCCCACAACTAGTAACTAGTGTCATCAGCATTTACACCCAGCATGTTCCACCTCCATAGCTTTGTTTTTTGGCTACTACATTAAATTAAATATTGAAAATTTTCAAAAATTTTAATTATCTCAAGATATTTAGAAAATTATAAATATATTCATGTGTTTATATAACATGGATGTCCACTTTTTCTTTTCATGTTTATTCAGATATCTGAAAATTTAGGACAGAATTTTCCAAAATTATTCCATTAGTTAATAACTACGCACATTACTGATAAATATTATAGGAAAACTTACAGTATAGTCAATTTAGTCTGGGTTAGATAAATGTCGTCATCTTATGGCAGGATTCACTTTTCACATCACAAGGTGTATTTTGATTGTCCAAGGAAAGGAATGAAATAATTCTCGCTGCCTCACTTCACTACCATGAGGTGCTATATTGCTGACTTCTCTGTTGAGAAGCTTTAAATTATTTTTTGTACAGAATTCCCTTGGAATCACCAACTAAGTACTTACAACATACACTTGCAAGTTCTAACACACTGCGTATAAATATTGCCAAAATCTACTTCTCCCCACCTGGTTTGTGAGCTCCTTGGAGAGAGGATTCATCATGTTTGTTTGTCTCTCAGTTCCTCAGGACGACTGCATGAGACATGATAGGTGTTCATCAAATATTTGATGCATGAATTAATATTGTCTGTACATTGGCTTTACTCCCCTTGAATTGCCACATCTATGTAGATAATGTTATTGCTAATCTGCTGGCTTAACTCCTATTATTAGAAAAAGGGAAGGAGAAAAAAGTGAAAGGCAATCACAGCTCTGTTACATCCAGAATCTTGAGACCATATTTGACAGACAATTATAATAATCAGGTAATCTGTAACCAGGGACTACAGAATGGAGACTGCACTGGTACTCGCCCCAACACCTGTTATTTCAAAATTATGCTTACGGTCAAATAGACAAATCAAAATATCGTATAACAAAATATGAGAAATTGAGGAGGCATGTTTGACATGAGTTAGGTGTGACAGGTTGGAATTCTACCCCTTCAATTTTACCTCTTTGGCAAGAGTTCAGGGTTAAGCTTCACTTTTCTTCTTTCCTAAAATGGTTCTTTTATCTTTCTTGAAGGATGTTGCAAAAATTAAGAGAGATAAAATACCCAGGATAGAATCGAGAACATGAGGGTCACCAAATAAGTAGAAACAACTGTGGTCACTGTAGTTTACTTTAAATCAGTTCAGATTGTTGACTTTTTAAGGAACTAATCTACTTGTCAGGGAATTAGACCCATGTAAATAGCCCTGGTCGTGACCTGCTACAGCTACACCGAGTTCACTCCTCAACCTGCCCGTTTCTAAGAGGTTCATTTCTCATTTTCAAAACCTGCTGATGTCAAGGAAAAAGTGGATGCATTCTAAGACACTACTGTGCTACCCTGACCATTCGTCAGGAGATACACTAACTTCTCTAACAATCTAAAAATTGACTTCAGAAGTTTCCTTCATCTGGACATAAATTCAAGCATGTTGAGATGTATTATATTGTCATATATGGGACAAAAGAGACTAGCAATTCTGCATAAACTAGATAAATGCTGGAATAAATCTGCTGCTTTTTCTAATAGAGCACAGGGCTTCCTGACACGTCATTGCTAAACATTCTACATTACAAGATTGAAATTGTCCAAAGCCACTCACTATTCTAAACAGGATCAATACTGAAAGGGATTTACTATCAGCTCAGTGCATAAATCTACTGTGATTAAAGCTGGTTCCACAGAATATGGCGATTTTCCTTTTGTTGTTCAGGGGAAGTACATGCATTTTAGGGTGAAATAGAAAGCACTTTCTTTCTCCAGCATATCTATCAACGTTGCTCACTCATTCATTTTCTCAGTGATTTGTTTCTGTGCACAGGACACTTGGGGAGCTACGAGATGAGTCTGCATGTGGATCCTTCTCTTGAGGAGCTTACAGTCCATCAGAGAAAGGTACGTGTGAACAGAAACTAATTTTACTGTTGAAACTTAGGTATAATAAGCACATTAAGATATAGTTTTAGGGAGAACTCACATGTGGCTTAAAAATCACAAAAGGCTAATGGATCAACACTTAATGTGCACATATGGAAATTACACTCATTGGAAATCAAATAGGTGGAGGGAGGGGGCAACCTCACACCCAAGCATATAGTGCACACTGTTTGGGTGATGGTCACACTTATAAATTCAACTCAAATGGTACAAAAGCAACTCATGTAACCAAAACATGTGTACCCCAGAACATGTGTAATATTCTGAAATAAAATTTAAAAATAATAAATCACAAAAGGCATTCATAAGTTTTGTTCATTTGAATAAGGTCTTAATGGAGGGATGAAAGTTGGATGTGGAGAGATGAGCAGTGTTGTTTCAGAGCTTTGAAATGAATCATGACTGCACATTAAAAGGTAAAATACAAAACCATGTTTAAAACCTATTATAAATGTTTTCTGATAACATCCCATCTTAAAATACCAAGGCCTTTCTCAAGTAAATTTAATAAAAATTGTTGAAAGTTGACATTAGATTAATGATCTGAGAGCTGATATAAAGAAAGGCTGATAAAATCCCACACCACTGAAAGTCAATATTGGAAACCTCACTGAATTCCACAATTCCTGAGACCCAGATCCGAGTGCAAATTGTTAAACAACCAATCATGTTTCTGTCTGGTATAAAACTCAGGGGTCTCTTCTGTTATCTTAATTAAGCCTATTTTCTCTGAGTTATCATTAGATTTTTATATTTCCTCCCTCAATTTCTATAAGGAAAAAATGCTCCTCATAGTAGCTATAATTAAAATTCAAACACGATGTAGACTAAATATTAAACATTAAAATTAATATTCTCATCATAAACCTTGTTGAAATTTTCAAATTAATGTCAATATGATAGCTCAAATGCAAAAATATTAAATTAATGTCTTGCAGTAAAGATTGCAAGATCCTTTTATAATTGCTGAATATTAATAAGCTAATCCTATGAACAGGTTCAACTTGGGATGACTGCACATGTAAGAAATATAAGCCTAGAAACAACCATTTTTTGTGGGAGGAGGGTGTTCTGATATTATACATCAGAAAATAGAAAACTATAATTGATTGCAAAATTTTCTACATGAATATTTTCTATATTATTTCACATTTCTACTTACCTCTCTCCAGTTATACTTCATTGAATTTTTTCTATAAATATGTATTTTTTTTGGAGACACTCTCAAGCTGTCACCCTGGGTAGAGTGCTGTGGCATCGTATCTCATAGCAACCTCCAATTCTTGGGCTCAAGCAATCCTTTTGCCTCGGTTTTTCTATTTTTAGTAGAGATGAGGTCTTGCTTTTGCTCAGGCTGGTCTTGAACTCCTGAGCTCAAGGAATCCACCCATCGCGGCCTTCCATTGTGCTAGAATGTTACAGATGTGAGCCACTACTTCTGGCTCTATAAATATTTCTTAGAAGTACTTTTAACTGGCTCAGGTAAAGAAAACAACCCAATTTATAATTAGGAAAGAGACTTGACTAGAAACTTCTGTGAAGATAACAGACAAATGGCCAGCAAATGTATGAAAAGAAATGTTCATTGTCTTTAATCATCAGAGAAATGCAAATCAAAACCACTCTGAGATATCACCTAACCCCAATGAGATTAGCCCACATCACAAAGTCCCAAATTTGCAGATGCTGGTGTGGATGTGAGAAGAAGGGAACACTTCTGTGCTGCTGGTGAGACTGAAGACTATAAATACTCTATGGAAAAAAGTATGGAGAATCCTCAAAGAACTGAAAGTTGACCTTCTATTTGATCCTGCAATCCCATTACTGGGTGTCTATGCAGAAGAACAGAAATCATTTTGCCACAAAGACATTTGCACCAGAATGTTTATTGCAGCCCAATTCTTAATTGCCAAGTCATGGAAGCAACCCAAACGCCCATCAACCCATGAATGGATTAACAAACTGTGGCATGTGTATACCATGGAGTACTATTCAGCCAAAAGAAAAGATGGAGACTTCACATCTTTTGTGTTTACCTGGATGGATTTGAAGCACATTGTTCTTAGTGAAGTATCTCAAGAGTGGAAAAAACAAGTATCCAATGTACTCAATAGTAACATGAAACCAATATGGAAACAATTATACACAGAAGGTAAAACACGAATATAGTTTAGCCAGGAGGAGGGGAGTGGAGGGAGGGTGATTGGCGGAATCTCAGGTAATGTGCACAAGGTGAGGGGGTCAGCACGCCCCCTTGGGTGAAAGGCTCAACTACAACTTGAACTGTACCTTAAAATTTAAAATCACGTAACCTAAACATTTGTACCCTGATATTAATTTGAAAAGGAAATGGGGGGAAAAGGTACTTTTACCATTACAAATCTTCATCTCATATGTTGTGATGATGACAACATGACCTTTTTCTTTCTTTGCCATGTTATGTAGATTGAATCTTTTTTACTTTAAGTCCTAGCAGGATCAGATATTCCAAAGATTAAAAATGAATGAATTCCAAGTGAACATTGAAATGTAACATCCCAAATACCCTTCTGGAAAACAGGCTCAAAATCCCTTTTTGGAGGACATTAAAGATAAGTTACACTTTAACCATGTTGGTCTTAAAGATCGTTTCATCAGAAATTACTCTACATGACTTTCTGCAAGCAGCAATTTGAAGATTGTCAGTAAGAACACCCAAGGTGCCTTTCCCTGAAGAGCCTCTTGGAATATGAGAAGAGGCATGAGAATCTCAGGCAGACTGTTGCAGCCTGAGATATTTAATCCCTTGAAACACATTAGACCCAAAAGACACAAATACTCATTGTCGCTATTATTTTTTTCGTTACTGTGTCCTGTGACTAACACGCCATTTAGGTCCTGACTCTCCAGTCTGTAAGTGTGGTCACATGTAAACATGTTCTGCCACCAGCAGAAACCCAGTAATAACAAATTTTAAGGCCAGTTTAGAGTACTATAGTGTTAAATATTGATATCTTAAAATTAAAAACCTGGCTTTAATTTGATTCTAAAACACCAGTGTTGATGACAACAATGATGTTTGGCACCCACCAGGGACTTAAAATGCATCAAGGGCTGTGACATTTTGGTACAAATTTCTAGTGGCTAATGTAGACAATGATAGAAAGAAAATGATGGCCTCTCTAATAAAAAATTAACTTGAAACTTAGACTCTATGTGCAAATTCCCACAACTAGCAATATATTCCAATGCCTAAGAATCTGTGCTAAAGGGAACCTCTGTGTTACAGCTGGAGTAAAGTCCGCGATCAGTCCCTCGGGAGGTGTGTGGCAAGGGCTGTTCACAAAGTCCTCACCACACATGGATCTGTTTCTCATATTATTTATTATACATGGCTAGAGATTAATTTTGTGCAGCATGGTTACTGGCTAAGAATACACAGCTGAACAAAATATGAAGGGTGGTCACATTCGCAGAATCTGTAACCTAGAAGTCTTCAGACAGTCTGGCATCATCTATTATTTGAAAGCATTTTTAAAAATGGGTGTTGGATTGGTGGAAGATGCAAGTTCGAATATTCTCCAGTTTACCAGTTTTTTAGGGTCACGTAGATTTGTGTGTATGACTATCATTGATCACTGACTGCTGAGTTTCAGTAAATTCCCTTGAATTGCTAGTCCAGCTCTTCCATGTATACACCAAGAGGTCGATTTATTCTTCATTCTGAAGCTACCTCTCTTTAGGACATTTCCTTGATAACGTTCACCTGCAAAAAATGAAATTGAAAGTCAATCAGTGACATTGTTTTCTTTTTTTACAATTCCCATGAAACATGAATGAAAAAGAGAATTAAAAATGTGGCTTGAAAGAGTTTGAGAAATGTTTGAATATTTGTCCATTGTGTTTATTTATATCGTCTTTGTTTCTCTTGCCATTGAGAAAGTACTGAACAAAAAGACAAGAATTCCCTAATAAAGATACAGTCTGTCCAAGTCTGTGATACTAATGAGATCATCCCATGAAGATTAGGTTCTAAGTTCTAGATGTCTGAACTATTCTTGGAAAAAAAGGAGATCTCAGAAGAATGTCAACTAGTATAACCTGTCTGATGTTGCATCATCAGAAAAACTGTGTATTGTGCTCGTTCGTAGGGAATAGTGCTCTGAACTGGTGCTTAGCACACACTTGGAGAGCTGAGGAAGAAACAAACACACCTGTGCTTAAAATATTAAGTTTATAGTCACGATATGAAAAGTGACACCACATGTCCCGTGTGTGTGATGTTTGCTGGTGGTGCCACCTGAGCATGGGGAGCACTCAGCACTGTTCTGGCGAAACAGTTTATGCCCTTGCCATGTTTAACTTCGACGTCTTCTGTAACAGCTGTGATTTCTCAGGCATTGGGTGCCACCCGCGTGACAAGAGGGCTGTGAGAACAGCACGCACTTTTCTAAAATGATGCTGGATTTTTTAACCTTCAAAGTTTTTAAGTGTTTGGGAACACATGGTGTTTATCAATCTGTGAAGTGAGTTAAATGCTTTAATTGCTCCTGAGAACACTCCTTATTTGGAGCACCCCCAGTAGGTTGTTGCGGGTTCTTCCCACCGTGGTTTTCTCAGCAACAGTACAGACAAGGTCTTGGGGACGGGGACTGTGTAAAACAATGAGACTGAAGCCTGTAGGTCTTTTTCCTCCCCCCAATACATTATAGAAATATTTAGGGGCCCAATGATAAATCCCTCATTATTCCTTGAAGAATCTTTTAAATAGCAGGATTGTGTTCCCTTTAGGCTTCTAAGGCAACAATTTGCATGTCAAAGTACATGTCCCTTGGCTGCCATAAGAAATGTGGCATTTATGCGTGTACTCTCTGTCCCATTTTTTAGCATATACAAATTGCTGTTTAGATATTTAATTCTGCTAAAAGTTAACGTTATTCAGTGAAATCACAGTCTGTGTGCATTCAGCTCCTAGAGGCATCTTGATTTCCATTTCTCTGTACACCTGTCAGCAGTCCACATGCCCTGTCATGTTTCCAAACCAAGCCTCTTTCCTGCTTTTTGTCATTTTTAATACTATTCCCTTAGCCCTTTCCTTCTTTCCTACTCTTACCCTCATTATATTTAATAAGAGGAATGATTTCATAACAAAAATTTTATTATACAGCTGTGCTTAAAGTCTTTGTTGTTGTTTTTTTACCCTTATACTTAGAAGAAATATAAACATTCTCTACAACATAAAGATATGTCTTTGGTGAAGCTCTACCCTTCTTATAGAACTCCTATAGCTCCATAGCTCTCTTAAGTTTTTATATTACAAAGTAATGACCTTCTGAAATGTCTTAGAATGAATAATCTATCCAAAATTAAGGTATTTGCTCTCCCTGCTCAAGAACTTTATCTGTGAGTATAAAGTAGCTTCTCATCTTTTATGTATAAGCTTAACTGGCCATTTCCCAGAACTGTTTCTTTTTTGAATAAAATGATCTTACACTTTGCTGTAAAATAATCTGATTTAATGTGATCCCGTCTTAGTACTTAAAATTGAATTTATTTATATTTTGTCTGTTTTCCTTCCTAGAAGGAACATATCCGTGAAAGCAAAGGCCATCTCTGCTTTCCTCTATTGTAGAACGGTGCCCAGAATCGCGCTTGATATACAACAGGCACTCAATAAGTCCTTCCCGAATAAATAAATGAGAGAACAAACTCATGGCCTTCAGGCACTGTGTTTTTGTTTTGTTTTATTTTGTTTGTTTTTTACAAGTAGGAAAGTGGTAATAACCAACATGATGCAGAGCACTCAAGGGAAAAATGGCTTATTGCTAATTACTTGAAATGAAAAGGACTGAATTCAGTAATCAAAAGAAAAAGGCTAAGTGATGGTGTGGGAAAAGATACTCCATGCAAACAGTAACCAAAGGGGGATGGGGCCAGCTGCATTTAGACAAAATAGTCTTTATATCAAAAATTATCATGAGAGCCAGAGGTCAAAACTATTTCAAAACATGTATTTTATTAAATATTGGTAGAAAATACATAATAACTAAGAGGGTATATGCATATTCCATGTTACTATTTTGATTTTAAGCATAAAAAGAAAAAAAATTAAAAATAAATCTTAGATTATCATTATTCACATTTGGCAGATAAGAAAAGAGAGGTCTTGAAAAGTATCGATAGTTTTCCCAAGTTCATAGGCCCTGTAAGTGATGGAATCTGTCCTTAACCCCAGGCAGGCTTACAGCAGTGAGGAAACAGCAAAGAGGAAACTCTCAGCATTTCAGACTCTGGGTCTGAGTTTAGAAGTAAGAAAAGAGGCAAAAATCAACTCCCAGGTTTCCAGAACACTTCTTTTTCACTAATATTTTTGGGTCAGTGAGGCTATCCTAAAGATTTATGTCACATTATGGAAAAGAAAGATGTCTCAAGAGTTTTCTCAAAAAGTGAATGTGTTACTGGTCCATGAATTGTTGTCAGTGGCTTTAGAGAAGGCTTCTTGATAATTTAAAAGACAATAATGTCCACTGATACATGTGGATATATTTTGTTATTATTATTTCAAAATATCAAGGGGGCATAATTGTTTTAATTACATGGAATAGAGCTAGTAATTCAGAGTTTTGTCAACATATAGATACAGTGATTCTCTTCTAAATCCTAATAATAGCCAATTAAAATATAATAAAAATAAGTCATACACAATATCAAGACAACAATAAAACACCTAAAAGGAAAGATAAGCTGGCCCTGAGGAGTGCATTACAAGGATCAGATGAAAAGAGAGACATTGTTTCCAGCTAAAAATTTTGGTTAACATTCCAATAGAATACTGGAAGCCCTCAGCATATTTCTATATGTAGAATAAATGTTGGGAAGTAGCTAATAAAAACTTAAATCCCATCTTCTATAGAAGATATGAAATTGTACACTCCAATCACAATTACTAAAGTAGGATATTCTATAGTATGGAAATAAACAGACTGATAAATTAGATTTAGATACATAGTGTGCATAGGTGAATGTTTGATGTATCATGAAACTTGTGTTTCCAAGCTGTAGAAATATAATTTGTTGTTCAACAAATTGCTTTAATATAATTGGATATCCATGTGGAAAATACCATAAATATGCATCTTACATTAATCATAACACTGGAAGATATTGGCCTGGGGAAAGACTTCATAAAGAAGACTTCCATGGCAATTGCAACAAAAATAAAAATAAACAAATGGGACTTCATTAAACTGAAAAGCTTCTGTACAGCTAAGGAGACAACCACCAAAGCAAATAGACAATCTACACAATGGGAAAGGATATTTGCATATTTTGAATCAGACAAAAGCTTGATAACTATGATCTATAGAGAATTCAAATTAATCCACATGAAAAAAGGCAACAATCTCATATATTAATGAGCAAGAGACATGAATAGAACCTTCCGTAAAGAAGACAGATGAATGGCTAACAAACATACGAAAAAATGTTTATCATCCCCATATATTAGAAAAATGCAAATCAAAACCACTCTGAGATACCATCTAACCCCAGCGAGAATGGCTCACATCACAAAATCTCAAAACTGTAGGTGCTGGCATGGATGTGGAGAGAAGGGAACACTTTTACATGACTGGTGGGACTGCAGACTAGTACAACCTTTCTGGAAGGAAGTATGGAGAAACCTCAAAGCACTCAAGCTAGACCTCCCATTTGATCCTGCAATCCCATTACTGGGCATCTA
>CAUYPK010010421.1:0-15746 GCA_963574355.1 Loris lydekkerianus
GACCCTGAGGGTGGAGCTTGCTGGGGCAGTTCTTTCACAATGGCTTCCTGCGCCCAGCTCAGTGGCTCAGTCTGGGGCCCCAGACAATGCCCAAAGTTCTCCACACTCCTGCTCAAGCTCTCCCCAAGGCAGTTCAACTGAGCGCCAAGTCCAAGAACACCAAAACAGTTCACAGGTAAGGCCTTTCCAGTTTGCAGTCTCACTGCTGCTTGTACTTATGGTTGATGGCATGATTAGGTTGATCGAACACTCACAACCACTTGCCAGGTTTTCACTGTTTTTGTCTTCCCCTTGGGGTCCAGAAGTCCCTTGCTGGCTCCCTGTATTCTAAAGGGGATGATTATAGGCAGATCTATGTGGGCTACTCTTACTGGAGTTTGTTGGTATCTCAAAGTGGTTTTGATTTTCATTTATCTGATGATTAAAGAAGATGAGCATTTATTCATGTGTCTCCATACCATGCGCCTGTCTTTTTCAGAGAAGCTTCTATTCATGTCTCTTGCCCATAGTGAAATGGGATCACTTGTTCTTTTCTTATTAATAAGTTTGAGTTCTCTGTGGATTCTGGTTATCAGACCTTTGTCAGAAACATAACCTGCAAATATCCTATCCCATTCTCAGGGCAGTCTACTTGCTTTATTTACTGTGTTCTTGGCAGTGCAGAAGCTTTTTAGTTTGATCAGATGTATATCCAAAAGACCAAAAATCACATTGCAAAAAAGATATTTGCACCAGATTATTCATTGCAGCTCAATTCATAATAGCCAAGTCACGGAAGAAGCCCAAGTGCCCATCGACCCGTAAATAGATTAATAAATTGTGGTATATGTGTATCATGGATACTATGCAGCCTTAAAAAAAGATGGAGGCTTTACCTCTTTTATGTTTACATGGAGGGTAACATATTCTCCTGAGTAAAGTATCTCAAGAATGGAGGAAAATGTATCCAATGTACTCAGTATTTCTATGAAACCTACTTATATTTACTCGCACTTTCTTATGAAAGATAGAACACAACTATAGCCCAGGATGAAGGAGAGAAATGGAGTGGGAAGGGAGAATAGGGTTGAGGTTTGATAGAGGGAGGGTAAAAGGCAGGACCACACCTATGGAGCTTATGGCAAGGGTGCAAGTCAAATCTGTCAAGTGTAGAACATAAATGTCTTAACACAATAATCAAGTAAATGAGGCAAAAGCTATGTTGATTGGTTTCATGCAACCACGTCAGATTGTATATAAAAAAAATCAACACATTGTACCCCACATATGCATAAATGTATTCATGATCTATGTGTATTTGACTTAATAAAAAAAAAAAAAAAGAATGCTTCAAAAGAGCAGATTTCTACAAAGATGAAGCCATGCCATGGTTGTGCAAGAGCCCTTCCAAATACCAGTGACCAAGGTCAACATTAAGAGATAAGACAGATGCTTGAATGAGGAGACATAACCTACGATCCCAGCATGCACTGGAGATAGGCAAAGTGATACACTTTTCTTCTTACTATTTTTCATTTGGATAGCCTCCAACCAAGAATTGGTGTCCGTAAGGAATCATCTTGGGTGGTATTATTTGTGCCTGACTTATTGTGCTCAAACTTGAGAAGAGAAGTCCTTTTGATTTCCCATTCTCTCATACTCTTCAGCATGGCACTCAGTGTTCCAAATGATCTTGTGTCAAATGCTTTCACATACCTCTACTGTCACTCTCCATTGTCCATAACACGCTTATAGTGAAAGGCAAGGGCCCATCACTCCTGTGACACACATAAACCTTTGCTTACTCCCTTCCCTTTGCTTCCATGAAACCCCACTGTATCAAACCCTATTCATTATTCAAGGCCCAGAAAAATTAACATCTCCCAAAACGTCTTCCCAAGAAGAATGTTTTCTTGAAAGTGTGATCCTTTAGCGTATTGTAACAGTCCTGCTACGGCATTTTCCGTGCTATCTGAAAGTTCATTGTTCACAGGCCTCTGTCTCTTACTTACTTTATTGTAAATTTTTGTAAACTGATCTGTATCTTTTTCATATAACCCTTCCCATCATTAAATGTTTGATAAATTATGTAAATGAAAATAGAATCTCTTTGCTCTCTTGTTTTTTCATTCTCTTTTGTTTTAGAGAAGAGAGAGAAACTCAGAGTCTTTCTGTAGGTAACATTATCAAAACTAAAAACACATAATTAAATCAAGGAGGCTTGTTGGCTCCCTGGACATATTAAGTATTAGGATAACTATAGTCCATTTCCACCAGTGATAAGAAGCAGGTGTGTAGTGGGAAAACACCATGGGTGGTATAATGAAAGCAGTATTGTTCATCAAAATTCTGAAATTTTAGGTAAAGTTTCCAGTGAAGGTATCTACATGCTTCATAAAATATATCAGCCCCAAGCAAAAAGGAGGATTGAACTTCCAACACACACTCAAAACCACAAGCACTGCCAAACTCAAGTGTTGACAGTACTTGAATAATGCCTATGTCGTCAGAGAGAGGGCAAGAAGTCAATTTTCAGGAGCTAGGAGCATCATCTCAGTGGTGATTCCCGAGACCGGGAGGCTGAGATGGGGACTTTGACTCTGCTCCCTGTTATTTCTGCACTATATTCCTCTAAGTCTGTGTTTCTCAACCTTTGTTATCCCACAGCACACTTGAAACTATAGTTAAACTTCTGGGGGGAAATTAAATGATGATGATCAAAAAGAGTAAAACATGAATATACTTACTATGCTTTGGACTTCTTTCAAAAATAATTTAATTAATGATCTTTAAAATTGTTTGCAGCACACCTAAGATCTTCTCATGGCACACCAGTTGAAAATCACTGGTCTAAGTCCATGTAGTGGTCAAGCTTATTCTTCAGCAAGTGGAAGTCTTCATCCTAGAGAAGGATAATTTGCTGATGTGAGAAAGGCATGTGAATTCAGTGGGTGGACAGACCTTGAAATATTCTAAAAATATTGTGCTTACACCTTTCCCAGAGTTAGCAGAATCTAAGACCAAGGCACAGATGAACTACCCTCACTCTGGGCTCCAATTCCTCCAGTTCCCAGGACCCCAACTTTGAATACAGGGGCGATCAGGGAGTTTTATCTTAGAGCAGGAAGTATCCCCTTGTGAGTGACTTTCTGGAAATTGCTGAGAGTGAAAAAGTGTAATTTCATCATTAACACATCAACATGAGCACTGGTGTGTTTATAATGTACAGGAGCATTCCTAAAGCATTTGGCCATAACTGCTGGGTCAATTCACAGGGCATTCAAGATCCTCCAAAAGTGCCATGGGACAGGATGCTAATGGCATGTAGCCGAATGTCAGAGTGCTGATAGTTTACGATACATGAGATTTCAGCAAGGGTGACGGGCAAAAGGAGAGGCAGAACTCAGCCTCTGTGGGAAGACAGAAGGGCTTAGTTTAAAATGCCATTTATATTTCACGAGCATCATAAGCATTCTATCACTAAGTAATCATGCCAGGAGCCACAGGCTGAGGGTACTGCTATTTCACAAACATGGGTGCACACACGCACATGCACACACATGCATGCACACACACACATGCACGTGCACACACACACTCACACATGTACACACACACATGCACATGCACATGCACACATGAATGCACACATACATACATGTGCACACACTCATATATGCACACACATGCACACATGCACATGCACACACTCACATATGCACACACATGCATGCACACACATGCACACACTCACACATCACACACACATGCATACACACATGCACACACTCACATATGCACACACGCACACACATGCATGCACACACATGCACACACTCACATATGCACACACGCACACACATGCATGCATTCACATATGCACACACATATGCATGCACACACATGCACACACATGTACATGTACACACATGCAAATGGATTTAAACAACCTCCCTCTCTGCTCAGTTCTTATGTGCACTAATGTCATGTAGCCATGATAGGATGTCAAAATAATGACAGTTTAAGACACATGAGATATCAGCAGAGGTGATAGGCAATATTAAATATATATAATCATAATATCCCATATATACCTATAATGTTTGCTCTCTTGTATATTCTATGTTATATCCCTTGTAATTGCAGAAGTAAAACATGACTTGAGTACTATAATTTTAATACAGTGTTTTCTCTTATTTAAAATGTGTATACATTCTGGGAGCTCATTTTCTCTCTCACTCTTCCCCCCTCCTCCTTCACGCACGTGCACATACACACACACACACACACACACACACACATATACTTATTACAACAAAAGTGATAAGGGTACACAAAGGTAAAGCCACATGTGCATAACAGAGAAAAGGAAACCTTGAATGAATTACGTAAGTCTTCTTCATTATACATAAGGTCCTAAGACCATCAGCTCACTTTCACCTGAATCTTGCACGTTCCTCCTTTCATTCTACACCCTTTACCTAAGCATCTCAGCATTTCTGTGACTTCTTCCCTATATTGATAACATCTGAATCTCTGAAGTCTAGACCCACAATAGTAACAGCCTTTTGGTATTAGATATTGGTGTTATCCAGATGCCTCATTCAATCTATTTAAAAACAGATGACCTCAATGAGTCAAAAAACAGGTAGTTTTGATTCTCTGCAGGTGAATTGTGTGGTTATGTCCAATGACAAAAGTTTAGAGCAGTGTTTTTCAAATTTCTGGTGCCCATGGGCTACTATAGGAACACAGGTGGACCAATAATTTTTACATTTTTTAAGAATTCAACACAGTTTCAAGTGATTAAAAATAAACATTTTGAATTAGCATTGTTTTTTTATATTAGGAAAAAGGATAATACTGTTTCAAATTGTTAACAGGTGACTAAAAGAGAACTTTTTCCCTGTTTCAATGAGGCCCCAGGATAATAGGTGCCATTACTTTTTCATTCCAAAGTGAGATGATAAACTATAAAGGCACTTATTTAATAAAGCCAATGAGACTGAGAAGAGAATTTCATTATGTCCCAGGGTTGTGACTTTTTCCTTGTGTACCCAACTTACTTCAAAGCTAAAGGGAAGGGTTCAAGGAGAGAACTCAGGGAGCTGGAGATGTGACTCTAGAGTTTGTAGGGCAAATCAAACCTGTGTTTGAGTCACAGCAGAAAGATACAAAGGCAGAAAGACTGGGTGAAACAGAGGAGATCGTAATTACATATTTACATTTCCGTCCATAATGTGTCAGCTCCATCTTTCCAGTAGACAAAAATTTTATTAAAAAATAACCCTGGATATTCAAGAAAATTGAATAACCAAAGAGGGAAGAAGGACCCAAAGAAAAATGTCCTGACATAAAATCAAAAATCACCAGAGGTTTAAAAAAAAAAAAAAAACACTATTAGGGGATCAGAAATTGAAGTTCTCAGACATGGATTTTAGAATATATGTGATTATTATTCAAGTGAATAGATGGAAAAAAGATGAACTTCAACAGATAACTATAATCTATAAGAAATAGAATAAGAATAAGATATAGCATAAGAATCAAGTCGAAATTATGTATCAAAAATACAATAACTTAAACTGAGAATTTGATGGATGAGTGAACAACAGAACCAACAAGGTACAAGAAAGAATCAGTGAACTGGAAATGGACGAGTAGAAAATACCCAGAATAAAACAACAAAGAGGGAAAAAGGGAATTGCAAATGCAAAACAGACCACAGTTGAAAAGTCCACAAGAGATATATGAGACACCATTAAAAAAAAAAAAAAAAAAAAACCTATGACAAGAATTAGTCTCCCAAGGTGAGGGAAGAAATAATATATCAGAAATAGTATGTGAAGACAGACTGGCTGTGAATTTTGCAAAACTGACAAAAAACACAAGACCATAAACACATAAAGATTCTAGAAGTTTTACCAATGTTAAGCAGTATAAGTACAAAGAAAACCACACCTAGGCACATCACAGATACTCCAAAATCTGTATCTGACTAAATCTAAGAAAACACATTGAAAACTAAATCAGTGAATAAAGGCTCATTACCTTCAAAAAGCTATTAATAAGATGAATGCCTGACTTTTTAACTGAAACTATGTCCACAAGACAATGAAATGACATTTTTAAGAGTCCAATCTTATTGCATACATAACAATCTATTCTGACTAGATTGCAAACCTAAATTGTAAATTTAAAAAATAAAGACAGAAGGATAAAACGAAGGCTAAATTCCAGAAACAAAATTTAAGAAAATATCTTCATGACATTAAGGGTGACCATGTTTTTCTTACACAGGACACAAAAGTTTCTCACAGAAAAAGACTGATAAGTTATATTTCATAAACTTGGGAACTTCCATTCATCAAAAAATACCACTAAAACAGTGAAAAGACCAGTCCCAGCCAGAGGGAGGATATTTTTAGCCTATGTATCTGACAAAGGTTTTACATCTATCTTATAAAATAGTGAGGAAAAGACCAAGAATCCAATTTTTAAATAATGGCCAGAGACCTATTCAAATTATTTTATATAATATGATATTAAAATGGCCAGTAAGCATTTGAAAAGGTGATCACCATCACTAGTTATCAGGGAAATAGCAATTAAAATAATAAAATGTAAGCAGCAGAATGGCAAAAATGAAACATGGAAAATATCAAGTGTTATAAAGACAAGGAGTTCCTCGGAATCATCATGTGATGTGTTTAAACGGATACAATGGATTTGGAAAACTGTTTGACAGCACCCTCTAAAACATAACACATACCTCCCTTTGACCTCATAATTCTACCTCTAGGTATATACCCAATAAATTGATAAAACTATATACCGAGAGGCATGCAAGGAATGCTGAAGGCAACATTATTTGCCACCGTTAAAAGTAAGAAAAGTTCGAAGGCCCGGCACTTGCATCAGACTTTTCAAACAGCATCTATTCATTCTGCTACAGCAGACAGTTGTTCATGAGCCTGTCCCCACCGACCCTCACTTACATGAAACACTGCTCTCCAGTTATTCAGGGACTCTTTAGTGAATAAAGAGATCTAAGGTGCGTTCAGCAAGCGAGAGACATAATTTGTCTAAATGGAATAGCATTACTATTATTTCGATTTCAAGGACAAAATTAAAAGCTGCCTTTCAGCACACACATTTTCTCACCAACCCCTCTGGGGCTCTGAGTTAATCTACCTGTGGGAACATTCTGGTGAGATTGGAAGAGAGATAAGATTTTGCATCCCTAAATAATTGACATGCATCTATGCAGAGTTTATCTGGGAAGCTTATGTTTCCAATGATAATTAGCAGACAACAGATACGTTTCCCAAGCATGTCTGTGACAGGCATACGAATTGTAGAAGCTGCATTATCAATTACTCAGTTCATTAATACGAGAAAACAGTTAATGAACATAGAAAAGAGTAAAAATTTAAATTGCCGTATGTGCTTTTTCCTTGTTATTCTACTTAGTCTGTAGCACATCTTATGGTCTTTAGGAAATAAGTCCTAGTGCATAGATACATAATGTATGAAGCACTGACACACTGTTCTAAATGCCCTGGGTTTTGTTTTAATACTGGTGAATAACACCTGTCAAAGATAAGCTTCTCTCCTCACTTTGCCTTTGCTCAACACTTCCTGAATACAGAGCCTGCAAAGAGGGTGCCTTTCACACCTTCTCTCTCAACCTGCATTAGTCCACCCAGAACCATATATAATACATCGCAAGTTACAAGGGAATTTTAAAGCCCACAGTGGCTGCTCTTTGAATTCACACAAATTCCTTATTTGTCCCTAAGACTTTCAAAAGCATTTTCCAAAATGCCTATGAATGATCACTCGAGAGATGATTCTTGGTTCTCACCAACGATGAGATGTTGTTAAGTTGAGGGTGTCTTCTATCAATCTTCAATGGGGAAGGCCCTGGCACACATAGAGTGATGATAAATTTCCGATAGAGGGTTAAGTTGGAGGCTGGACACAGGAGCATGCAGGTCTTGGTGAAATCACAATGAATTATACCTTGTTCAAACCCGAGTCCTACAACTTTCCAACTGTAGAAGTTTGGGCAAGGAAATTGACCTTGCCACATTTCAGAGGTTTTCATCTGTCAGAAGAAAATAAAAATGCTTGCCTTGAGAGTTTTTTGTGAAAATTAGATGAAATAACTCACAGAAAGTACTTTAGCCTGATAAGGCCTGGTACAGAGGAAGCACTGAATAACGGTTAGGATTATTATTATCATCATCGTGACAAAGATTATTATTATTCTATTATCTCAGACACCTAAAGATCATTTCCATATGAAAGCACAGCAGCACTATTTGACATCACTTAGAATAGAAATAGCCCTCCTTTAATTCCACATCTTTTTTGTACTCACTTGTTCGCCCACTATGAATTTATTTGTTCCTCTTATTACAATATCTATTGGACCAGAAATACCTTTTGAATCAATAATAAAAATAACAATAACTAGCACTAACTGAGTCCTCTTGGTGAGCCAGGAATGAAGGGCTTTACACATGTTATCTCACAACCACCTTGTGCTGCCCCTACGTTTGTTAACCCTACTTGATACACTCACTAAAAGAGTTCTCATTTGTTTCTTCTATCTACTGCCCAGACTCAGGCTTGTTGTTTGGCCTTCAGGAAAGAAAATCTCTCTTACATTGCTCTGATGGTGGTGTGCATGAGGTGTAGGGCGGTATGGGGGTTGGGGGTGCCAGGCAAAGACCAGGTAGCCCAGCAAAGGCATCACATGGGAGAAAGGTGTGAGCTGGTTCTGAAGGGAGGAGGAAAGGCTCTCCAGGCAGAGAAATGTCAGAACAGGCAAGAGCAGCTGAGGCCCTCTGGGGCCTGGCAGTCCTGCAGGTACTGGCACTGAGGGATCCAGGGCAGCCGGGGCCGCCCTGTGGAGGACCCATCACCAAATTATAGCGTGTGAGCTTGGCATTACAAGATGGTGGCAGTGGGGGTCATCCAAAGGCTTTAGGCTGGGGTTTTACATGATTCTTTCCACACATTTCCTCTTACAAAGATTCCTCAGAGGCAAGGTGAAGTTTGTAATATCACACTCCAAGATATATTGAAGATAGAATGTATGGAAGATGGGAGGATCAGCAGGTCAGCGATGGTGAAACCAGAAACAGGGACAGATCACAGAAAATGGAGGTGGAATGGGCAAGGTGTAGTGGCTGATGGAATGTCACTGGAGAATGGGGTGGGGAGAAGTCTAGAAAGATACTCACTCCTTGGAGGGGACCTGGAGGAGGGGGATGACCGCAAACCAAACAAAAACGCAGGATAGGAAGTGTGAGGAAGTTAATGACTTCAGCACTGGGCCTGCTGAGAGACAACCGATAAGAATTCACTAAATTCCTAAATTCATAGGTTTTCAAATGTTTAAAAGTTAAAGTTAAAAGAAAAAATAGAAAAGAAGAGAAAAAAGAAACAAAAATCAGTGTAAGGGTTCTCAACGGGATTACAGAAGAGTCTCAGAGTGGTGGGAATCCTGGCTTGGTTGGGTCAGTCACCTTGGGCTTGAGTTTTGCCGCCAGCACTGCAAGTCACAGAAGGGTGTGTGGAATCAAGGGGCCAGGTGTTCAATGCCTATGCATTTGACTCCAAAATCTCATTTCTGGAAACTTATGGAAGGGAAACAATCAGGAAGGCTCAATGTTTATGAACAAGGTAGTTTCCCATAGCTTTTTATTTGTTTGTTTGTTTTAGAGACAGAGTCTCACTTTGTTGCCCTTGGTAGAGTACTGTGGCAACACAGCTCACAGCAACCTCCAGCTCTCAGGCTCAGGCGATTCTCTTGCCTCAGCCTCCCCAGTAGCTGGGACAACAGGCACCCGCCACAACGTCCAGCTGTTTTTTGTTGCAGTTTGGTCGGGGCCGGGTTCAAACTCACCACCCTCCGTATATGGGGCCAGCGCCCTACTCACTGAGCCACAGGCACCACACAGTAGCATTGTTTAAAATAGCAAAAATAGAATGAAGTGTTCAAAAATAAGAGATAGAAAGTCATGTCACAGCTATAAAGCAGATTACTAGGCAGCCAGTCAGATGAGGCCTAGCCCTGTGTATTTACATGAGAAGATGCTCACCACCTACACGTGCAGTCCAACCCCATCTCACACCACGCTCCTCCCAGTCACTCTCTCCAAATGTCATCTCTCTAAAGAAGCTTTTTCTTACCTTCCACTCTATCTCCTGAGTCACTATCATCTCATGCAGTTTATTTCCTCACTCTTCATCAAACATCTTAAACATCATGAGTGTCTGCTTCCCTGTCTCTGAAACAGGAAGGTATGAGTACCGTGGTGACACTAGAATGCGATCATTTGTACTAAATCAGATAATACATAAATACATAAAAGTGCCAGATAAAAAATAAGTGCTAGAAAGTTACCAGCCTTACCACTATTATTTCCCTTCCTTATAATTTTGTACTGCGTATTTGTTTTTATTAAAATTTTTCTGACATCTCTTTCAGATCATTCCAAAGTCCCTTGTAAATAATAGGTAAATATTTTTGGTTGAAGATAATGAAATACATGAAAATATTCAGGAAAGATCAGATATTTTTTCAGACAGGATCTCACTCTGTCTCCCAGGCTGGAGTATATAATCAAAGATTACATCTCACTGGAACCTCAGACTCCTGGGCTCAAGCGATCTTCCTGCCTCAGCCTCCTGAGTAGCTGGGACTACAGGCACACCCTACCATTCCAAGATAACATTAATTTTTGTTAATATTATCAGGAAGGCCTGATATTATTTAGGCAGGTCTCAAACTCCTGGCTTCAAGTGATCCTCTAACCTTGGCCTTCAAAAGTGCTGAGCTTATAAGCATGACTCACCATTCACAGTCCCTGGTTCTTTTCTTTTCTGGTCTTGTCTCATCTTATCTTGTCTTATCTTTCTTTCTTTTTTTCTTTTGAAACATAATCTCATCTATTGCCCAGGCTAGAAGGCAGCTTCAACTTAGCTCACAGCAATCTCAAACTCCTGGGCTCAAGCAATCCTCTTGTCACAGCTTCCCAAAATACTAGGATTACGGGCCTAAGCCACCCCACCCAGCCCCAATTCTTTCTTAACACAAGTAAAAATCATGCTATTAAATCTGTTTCCATAATGAAGATATTATTTATTATTATATATATATACACATATATATGTAAAGAAGACATTAGTGGTTTATGTTTGCCAATCTTTAAAGGAGGATTTGCCCTGGGGTATTTAAAACTCCTTCACAAATCTCTTTCACAAATTCTTTTTGCATTGCCTTCTCTTTGTTTTTGAAGTCTTACATAAAGACCAGTATTATCTGAGTGATGTGAATTTAAATAACACACACACATTCTTTTTCCTGAGTTTTTTGCTTCTAATCTCCTCTGTGATTCTCATATTTTTGTGTATCTGCTCTGTTTTGCTGAGATGAATGTCTGATTGTTATACCATAAGAGAAATGACACGTTAATGAGAGGATGCTCGGTCTACCTGTACGCAAGAGGGAATGTTCTTTCTACAGAATATGGGGAGCCAGAAAGGGCAGTCCCTGTCTGGTGCAGGAGGAAATTTTCAATTCTGATTTCAAAAGCGAGAAAGTTATATTTTCAATTCCTTCAGATCTCTAAGAAGTCATTTTGCACGGCCATAGGAAGGCCACCTGATAATGCTACAATCAAAAAAGCGCTCCTAGGGCAGAATTTCTGAGACACTATGACAATGGTACATTCTGCACACTTAATAGCATGAAATTTGGAGAAGAAATAACAGGCCACTGTATATCTAAGAAAGCTCATCCTAATTTGAGGATAGGTTTTGTTAATAAACCAGGACATAAAGGTTTAACTTCCTCTTTCAAAATAAAAATAAATAAATAAATAACTGCAATGGCAATAAAATGCCTTTAGTTAAGCTCTGCTTGCATTAAAGTATTGCCCGTAGCATCCAATCTTTTATGCTGGTGGAGAGCTATGCTTCAGCTCCTCGAGATCTTAAGCAACATACATTTAACAGCGTGACACGTTAAAGGGAGAACAAATTTCTTTTCTTCACACCACATGGGAATAAGAAACGTGAGTATTATGCACAATGAAACAATATCTATCAATCTCACATTGTATCATCCCATGTTCAGACTATAAAATTAGAAGATTCATCAGTTATAACTCCACTCATGAAATACACCTGCTGGGGTTTGGTGTGTCTGTGGGAAGACTGCTGCAGGTAACACCTCTGAGGGGTGAGGTCATACATCAGGGGCATCACTGTGCTAGCCACAGCTGTGATTCTCATCCCCAGCTAAAATAACGCTCTGTGTGGGACCTCAGGATTGTCCCCAGAAACAGAATGATTGGGAATCCGCTTATTATCAACTCTGTGACTCATGGATCTTATGGAGATCTGATTTCACAATTTTTTAAAAAATTTTTTTAAATCATAACTGTATACATTTATGGGGTACAATGTGATAATTCAATATACAATATGGAATGCTTAAATCAAACTGATTAACATAACCATCACCTCACTTACTTATTTTTTGTGGTAAGACATTTACAGTTTATTCTTAGTTGTTGAGAAATATACCTTTGTGTTGTGCACATTAGTTGAGATCAAATGCCCTTCCTCCTCCCACCAAACACCTTCTCCCTTCCTCCCTCCATCCCCCTTGTTAGACTATATTTGTTTTATCACTCATAAGACACTGTGTTTTTATATTGGTTTCATATTGAGCACACTGGGTACGTTTTTTACATTCTTGAGATAATTCCCTAAGAAGGATGTCTTTCAATTCTGTCCAGGTAATCATAAATGATGTGAAGTCCCCATTTTTTTTTTATCACTGAATAGTACTCCGTGGTGTACACATACACATTTTGTTGATCCATTCATAGGTCTATGGGCACTTGGGCTGCTTCCATGAATTGACAATTACGAATTGGGCTGCAGTAAACATTCTGGTACCAATGTCTTTGTTATAAAATGATTTTTGTCCTTTGGGTAAATACCTAGTAATGGAATTGCAGGATCAAATGGAAGGTCAACTTTAAGATCCTTGAGAATTCTCCATATTTCTTTCCAAAAAGGCTGTATTAGTTTGCAATCCCACCAGCAGTATAGAAATGTTCCCGTCTCTCCTCAACCACACCAACATCTGCAGTTTGGGGACTTCGTGATGTGGGCTAATCTTATTGGAGTTAGGTAATATCTCAACGTGGTTTTGATTTGCATTTCTCTGATGTTTAAAGACAATGAGTATTTTTTTGTGTTTGTTGGCCATTCGCTGGTCACTTCCAGAGAAGTTTTATTCAAGTCTCTTGCCCACAGAGAAATGGGGTTGTTTGTTCTTTTCTTATTGATTAATTTGAGTTCACTGTAGATTCTAGTTATCAGACCTTTGTCAGAATCATAACATGCAAAAGTCTTCTCCCATTCAGAAACCTTTCTTCACAATTTTTTTACGTAGAAAAATAGCCTCAGACAATATTCATGTCATAATCAAAATCAATGGTTATCAGGAAAATTCCTGTGTTTCTTAGGAGAGGAAAAGAAACCGTTTTCCTCTGAATCATTCTCACTCTCCTTTCCCCTGGTTTCTAATTCTGACCCACATTCGCACCCTTTGCCTTCATGGTTCTAACAATGATGCCATGATATTTATAAAGTGTGAAAACTTTTTAGAGAACTTCCACCATCATTATCTCACGTGTTCCTCAAGTACCCCAGGGAGATTAGAGCAGAAAGAGCTTAACGATCCGGCCCAGAGTTGGGTTGAGAACTAAGACACGCTGAATACTCTTTTAGTGCTTTCTCGTTCTTCCGTGTGGTTTTCCCTGGCACATCATACTTCCCTGATATAGCAAACTAGGTAAGACACATGTCAGCCATTCCTTGTTTTCTGTACTCTTTTATTTTTTTCTTTATGACAGAATATCTATGGACTCCTCCCTAAAAAACAGTGCAGAATTCACTGTCTGTGTCCTCTCTATTTGAGTAGCACTACATGGGCATTATGTATGGCAGAGACTTTCAACTGGTGTGCTGTGAGAGGATCTTAGGTGCCCCCCCCCAAACTTTTAAAGATCATTAATTAAATTTCAAAAGAAGTTCAAAGCACAGTATGTTCTTTTTTTTTACTCTCTCTCTCTCTCTTTTCTTAATCAGCATAATTTAAGTGTGCTATGGAAGTTCAACTAAAGGTTCAAGTGTGCCAGGAGTTTTAAAAATAAAAAAGTTGGAGAACACTGATGTATGGCTAGATAAGGCTGGGAAGGTTTCTCCTGACTTGCCTGGTTTGGAAACTTGCAAAATGAATTAACTACACATAATAAATTACCCTGAACTTAGACGCTTAAAGCAACAGTAAACATTTCTTATCTTTGAGAGTTTTCTCCCGGGCAGGAATTCTGGAGCAACTTGGCCTGGCCATTTGGCTTGGAGGAGCTGCTGGAGAAATTGCAGTCGGATGTCAGCCAGAGATGCAGTTAGCCGACGCCTCCATCAGAGAATCTGCTTCAAGAAGGCCCAGTGTGGGGAGTGGCAAGGTGGTGCTGGCCCTGGGCAGGAGGCTGCGGTTCCTTTCCATATGAACCTCACACAGGGCTGCTTGAGAGCTCACAACCACAGCAAGTGACTTGAGGAAGCAACTGGAAGCCACAGTGTCCCCTAAGGCCTGCTTCGTAAGCCGTCCACCGGCAGCCACACTGTGCTGTGTGACCACACAGGCCAGTCTGCCAGCAGCATGGAATAAAGCCACGTGTGTGCAGAGCCTCCAGAGCCCTCTTGGAGGCCGGAGGGATTACTGGTCTTCCCTGATGAAGCCACTGTGCATGGCACTGCTCCTGGTAGGATTCGAGGTATGATACCCCCAAATATGGCACATCGGTATTTGAAAAAACAGCTGAAGCAGGAAGGCCTATCTCGCCACCCCTTCACCTGAGTTCCCTGAAGCAGTCACAGGACTCTCCTTTGGAAGGGGCCCTCCCTGTGCTCAGAGTGAAGGAGCCACAGACACAGACACACCCTGCAGACACCAGCCTTGCTGAGTCTCCCCCGGGCATCAACATCAGATCACACACCTTTGTCCCCCAATCTGACTTCTTCACAGCCATCCACTCTTCCTCAAAATGAGGCATACAAATGCACAAAGTTACTTGTTTCTTTGGGTCTTCATTTCCTTATGAAGGCTCCTGTATCACATAAAATTTCTACTAAATAAATTTGCATGCTGCTTTTCTCTTGTTAATCTGTCTTTTATTATAGGGACCTCAACCATGAACCTCTTCCTTCCTTACTCTCCTAAAAAGCAACAGAATGTTTTGGGCAGTTCTGAATGTCCTGACAGAGGGCTGAATGTCCTGACATTGTGTATTGTTGGGACTTTCCTTAACGTCACTCAATGCCATGGACTGAATGTTTGTGTCCCTCCAAAATTTGTATGTTGAGTTTTTAACCCCCAAAGTGATGGTTTTTAGAGAGGCCTTGGGAAGTGATTAGGCCATGAGGGTGAAGCCCTAACGCTTTCTCCCTCTTTCTCTGTATCTCTCTCTCTCCCTCTCTGGTTCTCTCTCCCTCTCTCTCCCTCTCTCTCCCTCCCTTTATCTATCTATCTCTCTCTCTCTCTCTCTCTCTCTCTCTCTCTCTCTCTCTCCAAACAGCCAAGTTAAGAAAAAAAAAAAATATCGCCAATTGCAAACCACCAAGAGGGCACTCAATATAACACACCCAACACACCAACAACATCTCAC
>CAUYPK010010422.1:0-56156 GCA_963574355.1 Loris lydekkerianus
AGGAAGGGTAATTGGTGGGAACACACCTATGGTGCATTTTACAAGGGTACATGTTAAATTTACTAAGTGTAGAGTATAACTGTCTTAACACAATAACTAAGAAAATGCAGTGAAGGCTATGTTAACCAGTTTGATGAAAATCTTTCAAATGGTATATAAAACCAGCAAATTGTACCCCATGATTGCATTAATGTACATAGCTATGATTTAATAAAAAAAGGAAATATCAGATAGAATTCAAATATTAAAATGAAAAATGTGCTCCAAGGATTAAACTTCAATAATATGGGCCTTGTTTCTCATGGCTCTTTTGCCTGAACTCATCATCTTTCCTTGGAAGTTGGTCTGTGCCTCCTATGCTGAACACATGTCTACAGTCAGAGATGGGAAGCAGTAGGAAGAGATTTGTCAGGAATTGGTGATGTGGAGGCAGAGGAATAACAGTTATTAACAATCCAGTTAGTAGCCTGATTTGGAGACAAAGCCTTCCAGGCCAAGGCCCCTGAGAGGAGCTCAGATTGTTCATCTTGGGCGACTGAGGCGGCTGTGCACCCAGCATGCCTCACTCATCATCGCCTTCATTCCTTGAATAATTGGGACAATTCAGCATTTTATTCTGTGCTACTAAAATTTGGGGGTTTTGTTTTAGTTTTTCAATGGAGGGAGGTATAAGAAAGGTAAGTAAATCACTTGGGAAGAAGGTAGAAGCACGGGAAATAGTCTTTGTAGAGACGCTATTGCATTGAAAGTAAGCAAGGAGGCCAATTTGGTTGCATGGGAAATGAGGAACAAATCAATGCAAGGTGAAGCAGATGCCAACTCATAGGAAAGAGTAGAGACAGAACAGTTTTTGGACTTGTCAAAACAACTCATTATTGTTCTGGCTATGCCAAGGTCCTCAGAGTGGGTGCATTGATGTTTGCTTCTCGGACCCCTGTAACTATTTAGTCTCAGCATTCACTTCTGACAGACAAGCATTACTGACTTGATATTCTGGACTCTTTATCAACCATCACACTTGGCCACTTAAATGCTTTGCTTGGACCTCAGCCTTGGCCTGGGTTCATCTCCAAGTTCATACTAAAGACCTTTATTAGAGTGACATTTAGTAGATTTAAATCAGCCTGAGCAATAACCACTTGCTTACTTTTTATTTTAGAGACGGAGTCTCACTTTATCACCCTAGGAAGAGTGCCCTGGCATCACAGCTCACAGCAACCTGCAACTTTTGGGCTTAAGCGATTCTCTTGCCTCAGCCTCAGCCTCCCGAGTAGCTGGGACTACAGGTGCCCACCAGAATGCCCAGATATCTTTTGTTGTGATTCTCATTGCTGTTTTATCTGGCCAGGGCCGTGTTTGAACCTGCCACCCTTGGTATATGGGGCCGGCACCCTACCCACTGAGCCACAGGCACTGCCCTACCAACTTGCTTACTTGCCTTCTGGTGAGTGGCTTCAGAATCTACACACAGTCACTTGTATCTCCAGTAGTTGTGGGTGTCACCAAAGCATGTCAACCACATGGAGCTGACAGTCCATGTGGAGCTGACAGTCAATCACACCATTTGTGAAATCACCTTATATGACACAAAGTCTCACCATGAGCTTTAGAGCTAGATGGGGCTTCAGAGACCCACCTGTCATTTCACAGATGAAAGGGATAGGTTTAGAATGGCTGCTACTCATCTGTCCAAGGTCACACATTAGCTACAAGGAGACAGAATAAAAACTGAGGTCTACCGACTCCTAGCACTGAGCACTTTCTTCCTTACAGTACCGCCTCCCTCAAATAATAATTATTTCTCTAAGATGTCAGGGTATATTCTGTGTGGATTATATTGTAATTAGGCATCATTTCCTATAAATAACTGCCATCTTAATTTATTCTGTTCAAACTTGGTTAAAACCTTATTTTTCTATCATTGACTTTGAGATTTTTCCCAACACTTGGATACACGATGCTCTAAGACACAGTGTGCGGTGCACTTGATGTCAAATGTACCTGCTGCCAGAAGGATCAAGAGTAAAAAGAAAATTGTACACAAAGGCCGACATAGGAACAAGTCTCTAGCTCACTGTATTCGAGAAGTACACTCAGAAAGTGGACGATCTTCCCCTGTGCAGTGTAAATGGGTGAGGTGCTTCCTCATTAGCCTGCTTTGTGATGTGCAGGTCTGCATTGCAAGGTACCTCTAAATGCTCACAAATGAGTCCGGCTCTGTCAGCTGGAGAGAATGACATCATGCTGAGAGATCAGTCAACATCTCGGAGAGCTGGTGCCAAGAGGAAGGAAGGATAATTTGAAAGAAGCAATCTATAGCCAGGTCTGGATTTAGAACATTTGTAAGGAAATAAACACTGAAAATTCAGAGTGTGTATGTCCAAAAGGAAACCATCTTCACAGAAATGGTCATAAAGGGTAGAGAAAAGTCACTTGTCTACATTTGCTATTGATGTTAATGTATTTTTACTGCATAGAGTCCCGAGGGAGTTAATCTCTGTATCCGAACATCCAGCGGTAACCAGTCCCGACTCACATCCTCTCTAGCGCATAGATGAAAATTACTTGTGCTTAATCAAACTAATCTGCAAGAAATAGAATCTTCCAAATATTCTTAGCTTCTTAAAGAGATTTCTATAAAAAATAATGAAGTTAGTGCTTAGAATGCCAAATTTGATACAGAGTTTGCAGTTTTATCTTATTCATGTGATACATTTTATTTCCTTTTATGTGTTGGATTTCCAGTCCCTAGGACCTAGGACCCTCTGAGAAAATACTACATTTTAAGAGTTTTTGTCATTAGACTAACACCTATAGATCTTAGATATATATCTTGCTGAAGTCATTTTTAAAAATAATATACAATTAATTCTATATTTGTAATATAAGTTTTATTGGCTTTTAGTTATATTTCAAAGATGGCCATTGAGTAGTATTTCCCCTAGGGAGTATCAGCAGCCTGATCCAGATTCAAATGACTAGGGTGAATGTTCTCTGATTGCCTAGTTACTCCTGACATAGCCAGGGTATTCCTCATTGGCTCCAAAGGAAAGGGGATGTCCATTGTCTGTAATTCCAGGGTGGCCACAACAGGACACATATTCAATGACTTACTATTGTTCTTAGTGACACCGAGCCCATCAGCAAAAGTGCTATCCATTCTCTAGCCAGACAAGAATGGACTCTGCTTTCTCAAGGACTCGTGAATGCTGCAAAAAATTCCACTCTCTCTTCTCAAATGTAAACACCAGAATCTCCCTTGGAGAGGTGAGAAACTTTAACATTTCTCTCTTTGGTTAGAGAGTCTTCCCTTTCAAGAGACTCAGAGTTTGCTTTTATGCTGGTATTTTATCTATTTCCTTTGAGTCTGAGTCTTTGTGTAGAGGGCAATTGTCTGGAGGGAACAAAGCTAGAACAAGTCCTAGCTCTATTTATTGAACTAAGAAAAAGACTGTATTAAAATCGTAATAATATATACTCATAATGTCTGTTATCTGTGTATTGTAACTTGTATCTCTTATAATTATAGAAGTCAAATGTGACTTGAGTATTATGATTTTAATACAGTTTATTTCTTTCTTAAAATGTGTGTACATTTTTCTGTCACACTCCATCTAATACACTTATATTACATATATTGTTAGGCATTTACTATAGATCGAACTCTGTTATGTACTTTTTCTGTATCATCATGCTTGTTTCTCATAGTGGCATTATGGGAAATAGATATGATTCTTGTACCTACCTTAATAATTGAGAAAACTGACTCTCAGAGAGCAGAAATGACCTCCGGAAAGCTATCCTGTGAGTGGCAGAGCTGAGATGTTGGCCTAGTGTGTATGACAGGAGCGTTCTAGCTTGTAACCACCATGCAAGATTGGCAAAATGGAAAGAAAGCATTTGAGTTTTTCAGAGCCCAGGCACACATGCAGCTTACCGGTTCCTGGGAAACTAAATATGAAAATAGCTTGGCTTGTGCAGGGCAGAGAAATGTTTATTCAATTTCCTGGGATGTAGGCTGGTGACAGAAAGTAGACCTTGGAGGATGGAAGCACTTGGTTTCAAACAAAATATCTGCATTAAAAATTCAGCTTTCCTGCAGCTTTATGCAAGCACTCTATCAAAGGAAGTGGGAGACTGGAAATGGCGTGGGCTGGGCATAGGAGCATGTGTACATGGGGCCTATTGAAGGCCTGATGTGTGATCAACTGGTGAGAGTGAAAAGGGGGATCAGGGCACAGTTTCCTGAGTGCTATTGCTGTGTCCCCTACTTCCCAGCGCCGGTCAGGCCTGGGCTCAAGGTTGGTAGGAATTGATGTAGGCTGGTTCCACGCAGCTGCTTCTATCCCTGGTCAAATGCACAGGAAATGTGAGCTCCCAAGGTGAGCTAGATGCCAGCAATGCGCAGCTCGGCACCCCTCCGGTTGCTTAGATAACAGGTGTGTTTATTTCCCCTGTGGTATCTGGACAAGGTCCAGGCCTCTGGCTGGGGAAACAGAGGAAGTGAAAGAGAAATTACCAAGTGGCTGACTCTGGCTGAAAGTATCTTCCTCAGATATTTGATCATTCCAAACATCAAGAGGTGGGGGAAGAGCCAAATTCATTTTGCAACTGGAGTTCTTTGGGTGTTTAGTGCCTTTGTAATATACTGTTAATATGATTAAAATGGGAACATTTAGACTTAAATGCTTGTTGGAATAAATTAGGGATATGAAAATTGGCAGAGTTCAGGTATTGCTCGCCCTGAAATTTAATCACTCCAATATTAATCTATTTTTTTTCTTTGTGAAATTTGGCAGTGAACAAAATCAACAGGGTCATGGTTTCAAAGAAGAATCTGCTACATTTGGCAGAGGAATAATGGTGCCTAAGAAATCTTCTTTTAAAAGACCTACAGAGAAGCAGTTATTAATCATTTGTCCTTGCAGAGGGGGTGGAAGAGATTTGTGTGTGTGTGTGCACACGGGTGTAGGCATACAACATAATTACCAAATTGATGAAACAGATTTTTTCATGGGATCTGCTGTCTTTATAGACTTTTCCATTGCTCTTGAAAGCTATAACTGAACTACAGCCCAAGATGAAGGGGAAAGAGGAGGGGGAGGGTAGGGGAGGAGGGATGGAAGGAGGGTAATTAGTCGGACCACACGTATGGTGCATTTTACAAGGGTACATGTCAAATCTACTAAGCGTAGAGCATAAATGTCTTAACCCAATAATTAAGAAAGTGTGGTGTTAACTAGTTATGATCATTATGTTATAAGGCTATGTTAACCAGTTTGATGTAAGTATTTCAAATTGTATATAAAACCAGCACATTATACCCTGTAAATGCATTAATGTACATAGCTATGGTTTAATAAAAAAAAAAAAAAAAAAGAAAGAAAGAAAAAAGCAGCAAAAAATCAAACAGCAAAAAAGAAAAAAACCCTTAAATATATGTATGACACACATACATTCATGTACACACATGCACATATGCATAGCAACATTTTGGTTGTGTGGGTAGAAAGCAAAAAGTTTCTTATTAGAGAGAAATTAGCCACTTCTCGCAGATCTGACATGAGTTAGGCAGCCCTGGGTAGCTCCAAGCAAAGTCTTTGAAAAAAATAAATGTGAATGTTTCTTTATGATATAAGTATTTATAGCTCAGACTTCTGGGTTTCTTTTTTCCTTTCCTTGTTTATCATTAAGACTCTTTCAATCCAGAGAAAAAGCGCTGCAAAGTAAGAGATTGTCTTTTTGGTATACATGTTAATAACAGTCTCTGGATCAGCCATTTCCCAGAGGACAAATGTCATATTCCACCCAAAATACACACACACACACACACATACACACACACACACACAAATTTACTCATGCACTCAGCAGCACTGGCCTGTCTATATATGTCAGTGTGTCTACCATGTTGCAAATGGCCTTCCTTTTCAGAGTGTTTTAAAAATTTCCTTTCAGGTTTTCTAACAGTAACTCTGGGGGAAAAAAAAAATACATAAATGGTCACATTCAAATTGTCTTCTGAACAATGCCCTTGCTCGTCATGAATATAAGCTCTTTTCCACATGCCTAAGGCAATACTAAAAAAGAATCAGGCCCTGGCCTTAATGAAAATCCAGTATGGGGTCTCAGAGAAATGTATTACACTATGTTTTTCACTGAGGTCTTGACTCTGTCCTCAAGGTTATAACAGAAAATATTTAGTGGTGGAAAATGCCCCATATAAAATAATCTGCTGGGAAGAAAGCTTTAACTTAACAATACTACTGCATGTGCTGGGGAAGAAAAGGGGTCATTTCCTATGACATATCAATCTCGCACTTTTTAAAGAATCTTATAAAAAGCAGAGTAGGTTCTGCTACAGGTCTGGGCACCAGTTATTTCCTTTTTAGGCCTTGCTTCTACATGGTTGGGGATATTTCCCCTATTCAGAATTCTTATCTGTAAAGTTTAGAAGAATATATCAGTCGCCATACCATGTGGTTGAGGAGAATGAAGAAGACTCTTAGATGTCAGAGTAAGCTGGAATTAACGCCATGCCTTCCAGCTCTGAACTATGCTGGAGAGCCACTGACACCTGCATGTAGGAAGTGCAGAGCCCCCTTCCGGGGAGGAGATGTCTCAAGAGAAAGTGCACCTGAGAAGGGACCAGTGACAGGCTGCTCTTGCCTAAGGCATGTGAGAGGTGGAGCCCTCTAAATGCCTTTCCACCTCTGTCTCCCAAGGGCTCACTTGGTTCAAGAGCCTCTGAGCTCAGTTTGGGTTGAACTTCCAGTCTACTAATGTGTGATGATGATGTTGCAGGAACTTGTATTTCCGCCATGGACTATTTGCTATGGCTTTTTACAAGGTCTGAAACCCTAATCTTTCCCCTCTTTTGGTGCTAATATAATAAAAATAGAGCTACTTTATAATTACCCAAAGCACTAGTTGATTTTCCAGTACTGAAACTGTGAGTCTCTGACTTTAAGACCTTCAAGACATTCTAGCTCATGTCATTTGAGCTAGAGCCCAGGACTCTAGTGGACAGTGGGAGAAGCTCAAGTAAAGGAGACCTTATTTTAATTCCAATTAGACTTGCTAACAAAAGAGAAAAGATTGATTCTCAGGCACTGGGTGCAAGTAAGAGCAAGATTGGGGATTATCTCAACTAGTCCTGAGAGGAATGAACCTCAATGTTTTTTCTAAAATATCACCAGCTTTTCAAATTACTGGCCTGCTCAGATAGGCTGTTACCCTAACAACCTGGATAGGCAGTCTTTCTGTAAATAGCTCATCCCATCTCATCTCTAGTTTATTCTCTGTTTCTGTGGTTGCTTGCTTGTTCTTGCCAACTGTTGGTAGATACCTAGGCTCCAATACAACTTTGCCTTTTTGCGCTTTGGCAAGGCAGATGATGGGGTGGAAGTGAAGAAGATGAAGGTGGCATTTCCCTCCCTACCTCCATGAACATAGCCACCTACATTCTATCTCTTCTGATGTCCCTGAGGGCCTCAAGTAAATGACTATTAAAAGGTCATTGAACAATTAAAGGACATGAACAATCTAGGTAAATTATAAAGCATAAGATAAACACAGGTGCATGTAGATATGATTATGCATGGTTCACCCTCTACAACTGTGAATGATGTTCAAATTTGAACATTAATAAAAGGTGAGGAGGACGATGAGTGCCATCTCGTGGAGAGACCTACCACTTACATTTTCCAAATTGTCTACTTCAAATTTTTTTTAATGACAAACCAATATTTCTTGGAGTAAACACTTCCTACCTATTTTTCCAAGAAGTTCATCCAAATACTAACAAAGATCCTCTAAATAAACACTGTCATGGTCTGATGTGTCAGTATATACCTTAGAGAATGAACTGTGCTCATGGGAACAGGTGTTATGATGAATCTATAGAAAATGCATTCACTACCCACCCCAGCTCAGGTGAAAATCTCTAGAGTTGTGACAGCCAGTGAGATGTAGGATAATAGACGCTAAGAATCACAGTGTTTTGATGATGACACTGTGTCTTGTGACCAGTCAATGCTGCTGTAGCCGCTGTTCCCCACAATGCATTCCCATCAGACTAGTCACTCTCCAACTATACACCTACCAAAGCTCAATTGCTCTTAAGTCATATATTTTTTTACTTCTGTCGATAAACTGACATCATAGCCTGCTTGGCCATCCAATTACGCGTGCAGTCCTAGAATCAACAGCCATGCAGTACTGGCTCAGTTCCCTGAGATACACACGTGGGCAAATTCCTGTTCATCCTCTGTTCTATGGAAACATGCATGAGAAGGTGATCTGACATCTTCCTACCACAAACACGATCAGGACTATCAGTTTACATTCCAGGGGGTTGTGAGAGTCCACGGGAGACAGGGTTCTATTAAATACTGTGTGAACACAATAACTACCAGGAACTCATCATGCAGCTCAGGGAATGGAAATGATTTAATACCTATTCCACCAATAGGAATGGAACAGTGCAGGCATTTCAGTATCTGATAATGAGTGGGGAAAAAAAGTCATTGGGAAGAGTCGCTTCCATGCATCCTCGCATCTGCTCATTCACCAGATATTACGCAGTGATTGATGTGTATCTAGTATCTGTGCTAGAGAAATATAAGACATCAAACAGGTAGGAATGGACAGAACTCACTGCTCTCAAAGATCTTGTGTTCTGGAAGGAAATGCAGATGTAGTATAAATAAAAGACAGTAGAGCCTCTGCAAGTCATCACTCAAGGGGCTGTTTCAAACTGGTCAATACACAGAGGTGGTCAACAGAAAGAAACAGGCATGCCGTACTGATAGGTACATGGGGTGCATGTCCAGTCTGTGGAAATGAGGTCAATTTGAGGTGGTCAGTGTAGGGAGATGGTCAACTTTGGAAATTCTACTGTACACTGTTCATGATAGAATGACAAGAACTAAAGAAAAACAATAAAGTAGGCAGCTGTAAAGGCCCCATTGAGGAAGAGAATGTTTCCATTTGAGATAAGGTGGAACAGAAAGGCCCCACTGAGAAAGTGACACTGAAAGATGGAGGGGAACAAGCTTTGCAAATATGCTGGACAGAGGCGCCCCAGGCAGAAGGAGCAATAGACAAAGACCCCCGAGGCAGGACCCGTCCTGGCAGGGCAAAGAATAGCAATTCAAGCACCAGGAGCTGGGTTAGGGTCTTCTTCACATTGAATCTCATTATACCCTCTCCACAACACAGTGAGCTCGGCTCTGATTAAAATCCCATTTTACAGGGAAGAAAACCAGCACCCCAGGAGATTGCCCTGTGTTCCAAAGCCTGTTGGTTGGTGGTGGGCTCAGCTTGGTGCCCAGTCTTGTCCTGGACTTGCTGCTTTAACACACTGAGCCCAGCAGCTGTGGGGCAGATCCCATGGGTCAGGAGGAGGATGTTGTTAGGAGAAGAACCTAGACATTCCTAAGGATTTTGTGTGCGCCTGTGTGTGAAAAATAATTGGTACTTTCCTTATAGACTATGTTCGTTTCATAAGTCCCGGTATAGAATTGTGGTGTGTAATCTCTTCTGATTTCCACATCTTCATATATAAATTAGGACTTATGAGTTTTATGCCTCCTATTTTCAAAAGATAAGGGATAGTTTCAGTTTCTGAAGTTAGTTCATTGGCTACTTGAGAACCATTAAGTTGTCCTAAAGAATCTGGTTTTCGTGCAGTAAGGCCACCAAATCACATTTATGCCCTCTGTTTTAAATGATAGAGGTCACATGTATCCTGTTCTTTTTTGGCTTCTTTTCTTTTGTTTGGGGGGGATATTTCTTCTATCTTTTAGGCTCCCTTCTGTCTCATAGATAAATCCTTCTTTATTTAAGGGATCAGTACTTACTTTAGTATGAAAGACCAGCCAGGAGCACAGTTACAGCCAAATGATTTATGTGGGGAGGTGATGATTGAAGGGAAGAATCTTTGAAAAAGGTAGTAGGGGGTTTGGAGGGGCCTTAGTGATATAGGGAATATGCTTGAGTAACAAGGAAAAGAGGAGGGAAAGGGAGATGAGCTGGCTCAGAGGCTGGACCTCCTAACATGCTATTGGCCCTAGAGTCACATTGAAATAGTAGTTTGCCTCTCCTGGGTGGCCTGCCTTCCTGCCCCTTGAGATCTGCTTTCCTCAGGTATTTTCCTTTCTACCTTTCTCAAAATTCACACCTATGAATTAACACCAACAACAGCCTTCATGCCAAGAGCACCAACAATATTACTTCTGTATGTGTGAGAGTTAAACACTTCCTATTGTTAATCCTTGCAAATATCCTGCATTCAGCATGTGTGAAAAAGTTGCAGAGAGATTTAGAAGTTTGTGCAATGTGAAACAGCTACTAATTGGCAGTGCTGGAAATTAAATCCAAATTAGATAGATTCAGAAACCTATCTTTCTTTGTGCCTGAGGAATGAGCTATTCTAGAATTATTTGTATTTTAATCTTGAGCAGTATTCAAAATGTGAAGAAATGGGCTCCACAGTCAAACTCACAGACCCTGGAAAGTATGAGAATAAAACAGGTGTTGCGTTCCAGGAATCTTCCCAGCGTCTGTCCTTGAGACAGTTCCCTGACACAGCATATTGTCAATTTCACCAACTTTTATGGAGCTCATAAATCTGCCATGCTCTGAGCAAAGCCCTGGAAATAACGTGACTGTTACAAGCCACATTTCCCTTCTTTGTCTCTTGATAACCCACTCCTCTTTTCTAGAAAGTTCAAGCTGTGGAATGATTCCCTCAGGACCTAGTTCTTTTTTTCATTAAGGATAATTCTCTTTCTGCCTCAGCAGAATCATATGACTTCAGTTAGTAGGTCTGCTTAGATTTTTTATATCCTTACCACGGTTGACTATCATTTTTGAATCTAGTTTTGATCCACTTAGCCTTTGGAAAGCAGCAAGAATTTGGTATGTCTAGTGTATATTTTATACTAGAGTAAAGGACATCGGGGAGTCTAAGATTTATTACCAAATTCAACCAGTGCAAGTCTGCAAAGGGTCACAAAAAAGCACCATCTCTTTAATTTGCCAAAATGGGTTTCTTTTCCATGAACACGGTTACTTAAGGCAGTTACGTCCATGATGTGTTCATTTGCTCCTTGTACATGACTATTTTTAGAAGCATCAGCTTTCCCGTGCCTCTCCCACAAAGCAGTTGGACACCCTCCTTCTTACCCTGTGGCGTTCAGGGTGAGAGATGTTATCTCAGATGGAGGCTCATGGAACAAGGGTTCTTCACTTCCCTTTATCTGAAAACCACTTTTTCTTCTGGCTTAAAGGATGTCCATTAATTTTATCAGTTCTTTCACAGAATTGGTTTCTAATGAGTTAACCCATTTAAGATCTTTTCCTCACAAATTCCTCTAAAGCCAGTTTTTCTCCATCCCTAAAATCAATTAAATTTGATTTGAAAGGAACACATTTAGAAATTCTCAAAGTAGATTTTTCTACTTATGCTGGTGGAATGTCATCTTGTTCATAATATTATATCTTCTTGTCCTTTCAAGATGTTTTAGAATCTCGGTGGACAGGGAAAGAGACGATGGCCTTGAGGAAACAAAATAAGTCATGTGTGGAGATTGGTTGAAACTAAACAACAGGTGCATAGAGGCCCATTCAAATAGCCAGTCTATTTTAGTACCTGCTCGAAAATTTCCAAAATGAAAGTTAAAAAAATAAAAACAAAATTACCAAAGCATTATCTTTTCGCTCATATTTAGCTATATCCATCTCACCTAACAACACAGCAGGAAATTCACCCGGTGTTTTGCTGAAATAACAATGCATTACTTCAAAAAATTTTTCTTCGTTAACTGGCAAAGTTATCAGAATTCCTCAAATTGGAATTAAGGATTAAAAATTATATGAAACAGACCACTTTTAATTGATCAACATCTCTATTAGTTTTATTTCTAATCTCCACCATACTTTGTTATGTGTAACAATATTGCCTTGTGACCTTATCCTTGCTATAGGATCAAAATTGGCTGTTTGTGTATATTTTGGGACTTGATTATTAATAGAGCTGACCCAAAGCATAGACAGCCCTCCGCATCATTCTATGAGGGGAGCTAAATGTTACTGGTTGCAAAGACAAAAATGGGAATATAATAAGTAGAAGAAATCATATTTACCAGAATTCCCCTCAGGAAAAGTGGTTAGAGGAATTACTCTGATGAGACCCTGGGAATGAGAGTAGAGAGTCCCTCGAGTTGCACAGAGGAAGGTCCTACCTGATTCTGAGGATGGTGAGCCGGCGAGGGAAGGCAGGCCTGTTTTTGCAGAGTGAGCATTAGATGCACCTGAGGTCCAGGCTGGATTATTCAGAACAGTTCCGCATAGCCACGAGCATGCCTCCTCCTCTGCCCCACCCTATAGCTCATACACCCTTTCTCCATAACATGCATGTTGAACAAACATTTTTAAAACATTATCTTAAAGGTGCAATGCATTATTAGCATGCTCTGTTGGTCAAGTGAGCCCTTGGTCTTACTTAAGTCTTAATTGGCAAAATTTAAAATTATGACCAGAATGTTGGAGAGGAAAGAGACTCGTCCACTCAAGAGATCTAACTCTGGAGATAATTTTACATCATTTTACTTCAGGAACTGTAATGCTCTGTGACCAGACTCAGATTATCTTAATCATTCAATGCTAAATACCAGCGAGGGTGGGGTGGTCAGGGACTGACCCAGTCCTACAGTGGTTTGTTTCTGCCTGGCTTATCCAGACGTGGGAAAACTGCTTCAGTGAAAAAACCATGCAACTGGAAAGAAGTGGAATGCCAAGGCCGAGTGACTGAGCCGCAGCTCAGGAAGGCCACTGGCTATGCCCAAAAGAAGACGGTCCCTTGGAGGACTTGACCAGTCCTGTGTGGCCAGCCCGAGGGCTGTTCCCAGGACTTCACAAAAGCACCACAGACACAATGCTGGGGGTATAAAAACATTAAATTCAGCCAGCCAGCTTCAAGGTAAGAGAAGGACAAATACTGTCATGACAGTGCTTAGAAATGTTTAATGAGCATTTTTTTTAATCTTCCAGAAGGCAGAAACATGAAAGACACAGCCTTTATAGACCTCCACATCTTTCTCATCGTCCTGAGGAAAATTAGAGTCTCCTCTTGTTAAGCAGGAAAGGTTAGCATTTAATAGTTAATGAAGCCGAGAGGAATCTGAGCAGATAAGAGATGAGTCTGAACAGGCTGCATTGGGAGACTTCCCAGTCCTCTTATCTCTCCTTGGAAAGGCTGCCGTTTGCAAGATATGGTTTCCAGGAGGGGGGCCACGGGAACAGCCACCCCTGTAAGGAGAAGCTCTACCTTCTAGAAGGAATGTTTCGGCAGGGTCCAGGAGAGGTGCTGCTTTGCACTTTTGTGGGAAACTGTAACAAAATAGTGTATTTTCTCCCCTGGATTCAAATCAGATAGCTGAACTTTAAAGTATTTTTAGCTTTATGGATACCATGTGAGATTCCTCCCTTCCCTTGCTGCTGGATAGCTCTTTGATCTATTTTTTTCATACTCGGTGCTGATAATGTCCACATGAGGAGACGTTCTGAGTTGAGTGAACCCCAGGAAGGAATGGAGAGTGGCCCAAACTTTCTCTCATGGAGAAACTGAGGCAGCTTGCCTTTGGGCTAAGGGTCATTAGAGGGTGGACTGTAAATAAGGCAGGTATCATGCCCCCATTCAAAGTTTCATGTCTCTTCTCTTGGGACATCTGGCCCAACCACCCCAGCTCTCCCCAAACACCATCAGTGGAAGTCCCGACTCCTCCCTCCCACGGGGCCTTGCTCCCTGTCAACAGCCCTTCCCCATTCACTGGGGACCAAGAAACTGCCTCCTGTCACTCCTACTTTGTGACCCTCTGTCCCCTTCCTTCCTTTCCTTCCAGACACTGTTTGCTTTCCCTCCTTTTCTGACTCCCCCTCCAAGCCACTTTCCCTCTGTGCCCTGTCTCATCCTGTAACCCGGGCCCTGCAGCTGCTTTGCCACACACTCCTTCCATGTTTTTGGCTGACAGTTGCCTCACTCTGGAGACCTGGTTTCCCCTGACCAGAGATGGCCCCATTCACCAGACCCGGTGATGTGCTTCTATGTACTCTCAGCTGCAGAGGTACTACAGGCCATGTGTCCTCATCCTTATGCAAAAATCCTTGCACCGTGGAGACGTGTGACATCTCCCTGCATCACCATCTCTCCTCCTCCCACTCCCTTAACAAACCCCTGGATCTTCTCTCATGCACTGGGAGTGCTCCGCTCACAGCCTCACTGTCCTCCTTCCCCTTTCCCATCTTCGTCTACTTTCCTGCTCACGTAGGTCACCCAGGCAATACCTTGGCCTCTGGCACGTTTGGTTTTCTCACCGCCAATAACTTCCCCTTCTCCCGCTACTCACTCTCATCCTACACTCTCCGAGACCCATCTTTGATCACAATACTCTACTTGCTGAGTCTTCTGGGTCCGTGAATGCACAGTAAGCATTTGTCAGCCTCGGCAAGATTGTCCATCCCTAGTCCTCTCTGTCCACCGAGTCCCTCCCATGCTTACTTCCTTCTCCTGCAGCTCAGATCCCCGTCACATCAGTCACTTCAGTTATTTTCTTTTGATGTTATTGCTGACCTGTCCTCCCATTTCACCTGCCCAGCTAAACCCACCATAGGATCTCTGTAGCTGCAGGACTTCTGTGCCCCTACATCTCAGAACTTTTAATTTCTGTGACATTACATGACCAAGTGCATTTGTCCCAGTCCCACCCTTATCTATTCAGTGTTGCCCTAAATGCTGGTTCTCTTTTCTCTGATTCTGTGACATGTCACCCCAGCTTCTCACAGAGCCTTTTAAAACTCTGATATGAGTTCATGACAGGTTGTGCTCTACTGTCACCAGCCTGGGAATCACACTAACTTTTAAGGTGACTCTGATGTGTCTGCTATGATCCTTTAGAGATGGATTTGTGATTTTAGACTTTAGATTGATTTGTGATCATATGTGATTCCATGACAAGTCCTTCTCTCTAATCCCTATTGCAGGAATTGTGTTCCCACTGTGTATAGACTGTGACGGAACTTGTCAATTACCGTTAACATTCGTGTGCTTACCTATCAATAAATAGCTCTACAATCTCATCTCGATCACTTCCACAGGCTTTAGAATTCTCTGCTCTTTGCTCTTGTTGGCTTTTCTTATTCTCCAAGCCTCTGCTCCACCCTCATGGGTCTCTCTGGTCCAATCATCAGTTTCCTTGCCTGAAGGAAATAGACACTCAGTTATAAAACCTGTGGGAGATCCCACCAATGTGACGTGTACATTTCAGTGACTTCCTTCTCTTTTTGAGTCTAACTCAGTTAGGAACTCTAATTTCTTCACTGTAAAATGGAAGAGTAACTACTGCAGCCCAAAGCCAGTTAAAGTCCTCTGACGTTAGAGTAAAATACAATTGGAAAGCAAGTTTACACTTTTGTTGTTAGAATTGAATTAAGCTGAATGGTGCCTCTCATTCATTCTATAAAAATAAGGCCTCTAAAACCTACTTTTTGTATGATTTGATATATTATGTTCTTTTTATTTAAAACAAAAATTAAAGTGAGTGTGTATTGCTCTTTAAGAAAAATTCTTGTGCTCAACTTGATGGCTAAGGTCTTTCTCCTTTGTACCTGCTGAACAGACAACAAACACCATATTTTTCTTTTAAACCCAGGGTGAAATACATATCTCTGAGTTATAATAGCATGAGTATCTTTTCCATCATTATGTAATTTGGTGATCAAAGCTGATACTTTTTCTCAAATTAATGGACTTAAATTTGCTTGCGACAATTCAGAAATGTTAATAGTAGTTTCTGAGCTAACTATCTATCTTACTACAGGAAGAGACATCATTATTCCCATTTTGAAGATGAATTAACTAAGGAGAAATGAGAAACAAACAATCACACAATAAGTAGTCTGCCTGAGATTTAAAAGCCAGTGAAACACTGTACATTCCACTCACAAGAATTCAGGTTAAAAGCCTCTGGATGCAATTGCCAATTTGTTTCCAACACCCCTGCTCCATCCCCTGGGCCTACTGAGTCCTGCTCACCTTTCAAGTCTCACCAACTTCATTGACCCCACAAGGTCACATAGCTATTTCCCACCCCACAGAATGGCTTTTGGGGAGTTAGGATGGTGAGTGGGTGAGTATTTAGCAAAGCAGATGCAAGGACGTAGGTCATCTGCTAGTGACCCCGTAAACAGGAAGATTTCAAACTGTGGAGCTATCTCACTTAACGTGGAAGTAGCAGAAAGACAAGTCAGACAGGGTAATAAACAGGAAGGCTGGGTCGTTTTACCAGAAAAGAGGAAGTAAAGATGACTCATAAGCACAAGACCAATGACTTGAAAGTGTATTTTTGCTTAAAAAGAAAGTTTGGGAAGAGAACACAATCCTATCCTAATTATATTTGCTTTGTAACACAGAAAGACATTCCCACAAAGCACATGTTAATCTAGTGAGATGTAGAGGTATGTAACAGATAGTAAGCTTCAGAGTGCAAATAGGTAAGTGTGATTTCTCATTTAACCTAAATATGTGATCCTTAGTTCAATGTAGCAGTTTTAAAACAACATTGGGGATCTTAAATTAGACCTCACAGTCACTTATAGAAGTGACTATGGTCCATTTTTATCTAAACCCTTCAAATCCCTCACCTTTCCGTATTTCTCTAAAATACAGGTGGGCTTGAGTAACTTTCCTCTTCAAAGATCCAGGATGGCTCCCCACTCAGTGGGGGTCAGTTCCAAATGCTCTATAATGTCCCATCTTCCAGACTCTCCTGGCTCGTCACCCAGAGCTTCTTTGAATGAATCCTTAGCTGTCTTTGCAAAGCTTGGCTTAGGCTATTCCTATAACTTGTTTTGCCCTTCCCCCTCTCTCTGCATGTTAAGACCCTTGAACTTTCACTCCAGTCCTAAGTGCCCTGTCCCTCCATGGAATTGCAAGCTCTGTCACACTCTTACAGCTGCAAGGCACTGCTGAGTGTCATAGCTATTAGGTGCTTTATTGTGTCTCCTAAGCACTATTTCTCAAACTTTGCTACCTGTCAGAATGACCTAGATAGGATGTCAAGACACAAACTGGTGAGCCCCACCCCAGCGTTTCTGATTCAGCAGTTCTAAGGGAGGTCCCAAGAAGGAACATTTCTAGAGAGTTCTGAGGCATGCTGCTGCTGCTGCTGCTGCTGCTCAGGGAACCCCTGCACTGTAGGGTCTAGTCTGCCTTAAACAGGGTAGGCTCAACGAATGTTCACTGAATGACCAGGTGTGAGATATGATTGTATATTCTGATTAAAAATTTAGAAGGTGCTTTATTCAGACCTTTAGTAGTGTCTAAGGATATAAATACACGGTTTTTGTTTCACAATATGAAAGGACGTAGAGTTTATATAATCTCTAAGAGGCGAGAAATTTATGCTTAAGTATCATCCAAGCTTCTGGTACGTGTTGGGACACTTGAGAGCTGGTCACGAGGCACACGGTGAATAAAGAGCCAGCTGTAGGGCACTGGAAAGAAAGGAAATTCTGCAAATTTTCCTCAAGGACTTATGTCGGTAGAAATAGTTCTTCCTTGACGGACAAAGAAACGGAAGCTCAGAAAAGTCATATTGTAACGACATAGTGGCACCAGAACGACATCAGGGCTGCAGTCTTCCATGCTCGGCAGCAGCGGCATCTTACATAGAATTAAATACCAGCTCTCATGAAAATTCTAGGTTCAAGCTCAGGACAACAACCAAAAAATCCTAATTTATTTTAAGTGAGTTGTAATGAACGGGTAGCAAATACATGACACCGAGATGTGCCGCTTGTCACTCTGCTCCCTGGGTGCTGTGCATTTCACGCCTCCTGAGCTGTGACGGAGAATGGTGGCCTTCTGCTGTTGCCTGGCCAAGACCTGAGGCCCTATGGTATTCCCTCCATGGAATTCCTTTTTTTTTTTTTTTTTTTGTTACATGTACATAACCCTTTCTGCTCTGCCGGGAAACGGGAGAGATTAGAACTGCTGTCAATAAATTGATGAGTTGGCCGGAAAGAAGCCCATACCTGGATGAGGGAACGAGGTTTTTATGAATCTCTAAACATCATTTACCTGCATTCAGGAAGAGAAAAAAACAAATAAATAGATCGTAAGCTTCTTCTATGACAACAGAACAGGTTAATCTTGGTCTATCGGACAGCCCTCCAGCCTGGAGGCAGTGTAGGGTAGCGTGTTGGCTGGGAGTGGCAGAATCTTCTGGGAACCTTAGTTCAACATACAGATTCCCAGGTTCAACATACAGATTTCCAGGTTCTATCCCAGTGTACTGACAGAAATTCTGAGCGGTGGTGCCCAGTAATATGCATTTCAACAGGTCCTCCAAGTCATCTTGGTGCAGGTGAAAGCTCAAGAATCATGGCTAGTATCCAGTTATCAATACACAGGCCAGTTCAAAACTTCAATTCTCTTCCCAATGACTGTCATCAAATCATAACCAATTAGTACTCTAGGCCAAATTCTGTCAATATTCTGAAGTGTTTTTTGACATTCAAGTGTCTTAATCTTTGGAGAAGTTTTAGAAGAATGCAAAAGCTTGATGAATGCTGTTGTTTTCTTTGTGCTTTAATTATTGTTTTAAAAATAATTCAATTACTAAATTTAAATCAATTATTTATTTTTAAACTTTGTTTTGCATTGAATGCATATTTGAGAGTAAATATTTGCGTCCATGTAAGTATAGGAAAAGGCCCTGCCATAGACGTTCAGAGTTGGAAGTTCATTTTACATATCATCAAACCTGATCCTTTCTTAGAATTGAAAAAAGAGGCTGGGAACGTTGACATGACTCCTAGGATTCCAGCACGATGTATTCCGTGAGCAGCCAAGTTCACTGGTTCTGTGCATGGAAAAAGAAGGGATAAATGAGAAGTAAAAAAATAATAATTTTTTTCATTGACCTTGGCCATCATTTACCACATCCTAAAAAGCAATACCCAGGTATAACATCTCTTCGGTGTCTCTCTTTGGTTCTCTTTAAAGTTTATAATTTTCATTCAATTTATACATGTGTTATCAACTAGCCTTTGAAACTCTGATAACATTTAAAAATCTTAATCCTGAAGTCTCTTCATCCAGTATAGATCTGCACATGTATATACACGCATGCACGCATACACACACACCTGATGTGATTCTGTATCTAGCTGCAGAATTCCCCCTTTGAACTTTGACTGTGAGCCCTCAGTTCACAGGACAATTCTAAGAAAAGTCCTCTTGAGTTCAGGTAAAAAAATTTCTGCTGTAAGAAGTCTCATTTAACATCAAAGAAGAAGAAACATCTTCCCCAGATGATCCTTTCCAGCGGAAGATTTTCTTTGGAAATTTTTTTGCCCCTCCATGAATGACATGCAAATAAATTGTCAGATTTGTTTTCCTCACATTCACCTCTTTTGCTCTAACTCAGCCCTGCACATGCAAATGTTTAGCAGCAGTGTAGAAGGGGTAGCTCCTCTAGTTTGCCCTCTGGAGACATTCTATCTCCTTCCCCACAAGTACTCTGCCCTGCCACATTGCACTCACATTGTGAATGTTTTTGGAGGCTGGAAGGGCCGTCTGGGGCCAATTCCAATGCATTTCATTGTACCAGAGATAAGCAGAACATACAACTCACCGCTGTGTGCTGGCCATACAAATGAGGGAGAAATTTTGTGCAAATTTGGAAAGCTTGCTTATTTTAGGTTTCTGTTCAGAAATGATTCTCTGGAGCTTCTCTTACTCTTTGCTTTCTCCTTTGTACCTCTGTCTCTCAGGATGATAATGTTCCCAACTAGCAGTCATGAAGAGATTCATTTAAAATTTGTTCAAGTAAAGAAGCTTATCCAGTGACAGTACCAAGGGACATGTCACGGCGACTCAGTTTGCACAAGAACTAAAGAGCTGAGGGGAGGCGGGCTCAGACTGGGCTCTGGGGTGCTGACAGCTGAGGGGGCCACAGTCCATGGAGACCAGGAGACAGTGCCTGAGACCTGTTATGTACACAGACATCATGCTGGTAGCAAGTCTCTGATAAAAGCGTGACAACGTTACCTAGGTGAGGAAACACTGGAATCCAGCAGCATAGATCGACTGATCGATGGGTCACACAGGTCAAAAAGCAAAATTTCAAAGATGGACTGTGGATACAGATTCGTTTATTTATTTGAGACAGTCTCACTCTGTCACCCTGGGTAGAATGCCAGAACATTATGACAGCTCACAGAAAACTCAAACTCTTGAGCTCAAGCGATCCTCTTGCCTCAGCTTCTGGAGTAGCTAGGGCTATAGGTGCCTGCCGAAATGCGTGGTTAGTTTTTCTGTTTTTTAGTAGAGAATGGGTCTTGCTTTTGTTCAGACTCCAGAGCTCAAGCCATCTACCCACTTTGGCCTCAGTGAGCTACTGCACCTGGCCAGGAGACAGATATTTGAATTGGAGTGGGTTAGTCAGGGTGATGGGGAGCCATCCACTGTAAGGCTGAGCCAGGAAAAGCCCACCAGGTTGGGTACACTGGGTGTTGGGGTAAATGGCAGCAGCAGAGAGACTTAGGGGATCCCACGAGTGATTAGAGCTCCATAAATAAGATATATTTCTTTATTCTAAACCCTTTCCAATTTTCTGAAAATAGTTTCAAGAAGAAAGGGCCATTACTAGCTAAGTTGAAAACAACAAAACAAAACAAAACAGCCGGGCTTATTTAAAACCCTTCTGTGGACTCACGAAAATGACCCTGGCAGGGAATGAATGGAAAACAGGAGCCTAAATAAACAGTTCATAATTTAAAATATTATCTTAAAATCTTATTTGAAGGTAGGAGGTCATTTTTCAAAAGGGCCTCCTTTTAAATTGAACCACTATCTAGAAAAATGTCAATCAGCTTTACCACGTGTATTTGGAGTAAAGACATAGTCTATAGCTAATGTGTTCATTATTCATGCTAGTTGTGCGCACACCATTTTAATCTTCATTATCCTTTATAGACATTAGTTAATTTATGCAGCGGGGCCCCTGGAGAAGGCAGTGCTATTTCTGTTCTTTGGCAGGCACAGGAATTAATGCAAGGTGAAGGGCCCTGGTTCTCCAAGGTCCCATCCCTAGCATTGATCCAGCTGAAATATTGAAGACAGAGTGTAATATCGAAGATAACGTTTTTTGTTCCTTGTAAGCAAAAGAAAGATAAAATATTTGCCAATTTGACAGGAAAGTGTTGCTGGTGTTTACTTAGCGTAGATGGCTTAACTAAAGCAGGGATCTGGAAGCAATTAAGAGCTCTATCTGTGTTTCCACTCAAATGCTAAAATCGCGATGCCATATTCTTTGCTACCTATGGACAGCCTTGGGCCCTTTCTTCTAGGCAGGGAGACAGAGGCATTTTTGCTTCCTGTAGTCTTTCCAGTTTTCTTTCTGACTTGGTCATCAGGTTACCTCCTCCAAGCGGGCATTTACATCACCAGGCAGGTTTCCTCTCTCTTCTTGGGAAACCAGCTTCAGTCCTTTCCCCTCACCTTTGTGAATCTCTTTGGTCAGATGTAGTCCTTGCTATGGGAGATCAGTTGGCTGGCTTCCCAGCTTCCCTGCTTGGTTCATCTGATTGATGAAATTAATCAGAAGTTGGTTTTAAAGGATCTGGTAGAGCCAAAAATAGGATATTTGATCATCCATGGACCCAAATATTTCTTTTGGAAAAAGAAGGAAAAAGAATTCGAAGTGGCTTGCCTGTGGTTCTCTAGGGCGATTTGAATTTTGTTACCATAAGCAAACCAGGTTCCCTCCCCCAGCTTTGTGGGACCTCTGCCTTTCCTTTTTTTCCTTTTCTTTCTTTCTTTCTTTTTTTTTTTTAGAGACAGAGTCTTTCTTTGTTGCCCTTGGTAGAGTGCTGTGGTATCATAGCTCACAGCAACCTCAAACTCTTGGGGTTTAAACAGTTCTCTTGCCTCAGCCTCCTGAGTAGCTGAACTACAGGTGCCCTCCACAACGCCAGGCTAGTTTTTGTTGCAGTTTGTCCGGGGCTGGGTTCACACCTGTCACCCTCAGTATATGGGGCCGGCACCCTACTCACTGAGCCACAGGCACCTCCCTGCTTTCTATTCTTTTATGACACATCAACTTTTGATCTGATTGGGGACATTTATTGTCTTCTTTTCTTATGAGAACCTGTCTTTATTTTTTTTTTAAGCAGACAATTTATTTAGTTTGAAACTGGTTCCTAAATACCTTATTTACTCCCAAATGTCTCTATAAAAAATTGCCCTTTATCTTATTCCCTTTATAAATGCAAAGGTCGTTTTTTTTCTGTGAAAAGGAAGAGCTCCATGAATTACCCTGAACTAATCACTGTGGATCTGACATCCAGCTCTTATATCATCCCTCCTGAGATTGTCAGCCTCTTACCACTCCTGATGAGTGATTTCAGCTAATGTTTTACCACCCTGGAAACTCAGAGGCAGATAAGCCTAGCTCTGAACTTAGTACAGGGCCTTAGGCAAACTGATTGATTTTCCTGGGACTGGTCTAGAATGTAGTGTAATGAGAATGGCACTCCACTGACCTTCTCAAAGGAGCTGGGAAGGAACAGAAACTGAAGCCTCCCCTTCCATTTATCACACGCTTACCATGTGTAATTTTAAACTCAGTCTGTGTGCACATAGGGTGGCACAGCTGAGTTTAGTGTAAAGGTTGAGAGGTATTGGATTGAAAATTTTCTACAAACTATTCCAGAAAAGTAAGTGAGGAAGTTAATCTTTGTGTCCACACGAGGATGGACAGAGAGCAGCTGGATGAGGAAGGCCAGGAGTTGGGGGGCAAGACAAATGGCCAGTCTTCACTTCTGCATTTTTGGTAAAGAAGCAAAGTCAGGCTTTTCTTTCCTCTAATGTCTCCAGGAGCTTTACGTACAGTCTGCTGCCTGCACGGTGGCTCTTTTATGTTTGCAAATCAAAGAAAGAGCCTGAAATTAGAGTCTGGGGTTGTGTAGACCAATAACATGGATCCCTCAGGGCCAGGGCATGGGACCAGGAGGATCCCTGAGACCATAATCCTGGAGGGAGTCAGAGAAAGGCAACAGATCTTCTCTGGGTTGTGATATAGGAATTGAGGCCAATCTTATGATGATCTTAATGGGGCAGCGTGATCCCAAATGGTTGCTGGTTACCAGGCTGAAGCCTGGCTCAGCCACACACCAGTTAGTTCTTATGGGGAAGGTACAATTTAGAGCCTAAATTTACACATAAGTAAAATGGGACCAATATTTTTGAAGCTACCAAAGTAACAATTCTGGGTCACCAATGTATATTAAAATGATTAGGTAAAATGTTGTTGAGGAAAGAGATAATCTCAAATTAGTGCCCCTCATGTTACTTTTGAATTATAACAGAAAGTATATTCTTAGGATTGAGAGATTAGGCAGCTGCTACCTTATCCAAGAAATCCAACTGAGCATCATCAGTTATGAGAGTGGTGATAGTCCAGAGATTTACGTGGAAGAGCATCCCTGTTTCTGGGAGATATTCGCTGAAGTATTTATAGGTGAAGTATCATGATGTCTGCAGCTTGCTTTAAAATGGGCTACCTATATTTTTGAATATATATGGAGAGAAAGAAAATGGGGCAAAATGTTAGCATTCGGTGAAGATAGGTGAAGGGTATGTGAATGTTTGTTGTACTATTCTTTCTAATTTCTCAAAAATAAAATGTTTAATGTGTAAAGAATTATAAGAATAATGCCTAGGTTCACATCAGGGCCCACGTCTATGCTTGCTGCATGTTGATGACCTTTTCTTCTTTTTTTCTTTTTCTCTGCTAGGTTTATTCACTTTTCCCCAATCATGATAAGTGCTCACTATGGTTATTTAAATATCCATTGGGTCTAGTTACATTCCCATGAAAAAAGTAGTTTCTGAACAATTGTAAAGCACAAAAGGGCAGAGTGCTGCAGAAATGCCAGGAGTGATGATAAATGACAGCTGCAAGGTGGTTCTGTTCTCCAAAGGCAGATCCCATAGCACGGCCTATTAAATATTTTGCGGAATTAAGAGGCTGAAATATTATTGTTCCTCAATAAATATGAAAATAGAGCAAACATCTATTTCGGAGTATTGATTTAGTAATGGAAAAGCCACGACTTTTTTTTTTTTTTTTTCTCTTAGGACTTTTCCCCCCATGGTAACAGGTTTTAATGCCTGTGGAAATAATGAATAAATTTGCTGGCAGTTGCCTCAAGGGCTGGATGCAGTTAATAACAAACCATGGAAAGATATGCTGGCCACAGCTTCTGGTCAATTTAACTAGTGCCCAGGGCCTACCTTGATTTTTAGGATAAATAACCCTCCAGCATGCTGGAGTGTTTTTTCTTTTGCTGTGCCTACTTCAAATCCATATTACCTGAATGGAAGCAGGGAGGAGACGGAGGAATGTGTTCCGTCTGGGTATCCCGATGGGCCGCAGTTCTCTCAAATTCCACTTCTCTTCTTGGTCACCGTATAAAATGAACCCTTGCATAATTCTGTCATTAATCCTCAAACTCTGCTTGGACAGGGCAGTGAGTGGCAAATTATTTATTGTCCCAAATTGTAAGGCAAGAAAACAGAAGAACTCCTGGGGAAATTATTTTCTAAAACCATGTAATGAAAACTCAGGTTATCCATCAAGCTTTTTTTAACTCTGTGTATACCAAGTAGTATGTGAAATGTAGGGAAATGAGAAGAAAAGAGTTTAGGACACAGTTTCTCCTAATTAAATAGTAAGACAGTGTGTGTGTGTGTTAAATTGCTACACAAATTGTCAACTTCTGCCCCCCAGTAAACTATTCTTCTTCTTATTTTTGTAGAGATGGGGGCTTTCTATGTTGCCCAGACTGGACTCCACCTCCTGGGGTTCAAGGGATCCTTCTGTCCCAACCTCCCAAGTAGGTGGTAGTATAGGCACACAGCGCTCACTGTGCTTGGCTAATTTGTATTCATCTAAGTTATCATCATTATCCTCATCATCCTAAGTTTATAACTCTGGAGTTCTCAGGAATGGAGAAGGAAGAAGAAAAATCATTTACTGCTTTGGAAAACTAATTACAAGCAAATCTTCGTTGAAAGGCATCATGCTGAAGATTTTTAAAGAAATTGTTGGGCAAGGATCAGGGCACATGTGTTCAAATGGAGAACACAGCACGTGTAATAATATACAAGGGAAAAGATGACAAACAAAACTCTCTGATTGCATCAGAATGGTAAATTAATAGGAAATAAGGCATCCACAGTTGAAATAAATGGAGGATGGAAAGTCCAGGAGCTGGAAAGTAATAAGCTCATAGTTTTAGATTTTAATTGGCTTTAGGAATCAATAGAGGCTGACTTAGTGTTCTAAGAAAGAAAATATCATGACAAAGTGATGCTTGGGACGATGAAGTCTTTTCAAATGTTTTGTATGAATTGTAGACCATTGAAATCAGAAGAGGAAGGAGATTTTTAAGATAGAGTGGGTACAGGGAAGTAAAGACTTGCTTTGGTCGTAATGTTCAGACAGAGACAATGTTAGTACACATGCCCCAGCAGAAAGTGTAGGGTGTGTGGAAAGAAATGAAGGCTACAATGGTCCAGAGTCAGAGAAGACGCCCTCAGAGACTCTGGGAAGAAATCTGGTCCTAAGTGAGCCTGAAGTGTGTGGGTGAGACTAGAAACCAGATGAGCATTAAACCCTAGCGCTTGTAGGCTCTTGTCACCCTCAGTCACTGTCAGAAAGTAGCTGATCACTGGCGCCTACTCCCTCCTTCTTCTCTGTCTTCCTAGCCATGTTGTGGAAAGACCTTCTCTTCATGTCTGAGCTGCCAGGGCTCCAAGAGCCCACTGGTAGCCTCACAATATGGGGTGGAGGGTCGTCAGTGTCAGGGTGGTGACTGTCAGCTGGATGAGGCGTGCGTTTTAGGTCATGCTGCTATTTACTTTGATATTGGTTTTGTTTCTCACTCTGTTGCCCATGTTAGAGTGCTGTGGTGTCAGCCTAGCACATAGCAACCTCAAACTCCTGGGGTCAACTGATACTTCTGCCTCAGCCTCCCAAGTAGCTGGGACGGCAGGCATGAGCCACCACACCTGGCTCATTTTTCTACTTTTCTTTTTCTTTTTCTTTCTTTCTTTCTTTTTTTTTTTTTTTTTAGTAGAGATAGGGTCTCAGTTTGCTTAGGTTGGTCTTGAACTCCTGAACTTGTGGAATCCTCCTGCCTCAGCCTTCCAAAGTACTAGGATTACAGGTATATGCCACCACCATACCCGGTATTATTGTTTTGTTTTAGAGAATTTCAAATAACAAGTGAATTTTAAAATGTCTCATTGCTGTAACCACTGTATTAGTGACTCTTGCCATTTTCTTATAAAGAAAACATTGAGTCCGTACACTGTTATCTACCTCTAAAGCCAAATATGTCATGGGCCACAACCATGTGTATTGTACATAGATAAACATAGTTGCTGCGCCCTCCTGGAACTGCTGTCTCTCCCTGGGGCTCCCACTATCCATGCAAGATGCCATAGTTTTCTATCCCTAATGCTTGGTGTCCTGGGAAGAAAAAATAATTCAAGTTTTTTTTTGTTTGTTTGTTTGTTTTGAGGGGGGTACAAAAGTAGGGAACATGAATAGGACTCACATCATCATATGAACTTAAGTAAAAAACTAACGGGCATAGTTATCATGAAAATGACTGTTAGATTTTTACTTAAGTTCGTAAGGAGCTGGGCTGGGGGGAAAGCTGTACAGCATACAGAAGCCACTGGACTCACATGGAATCTGGGAAGTAGAAGACGCTGAGGGCTCTGCCCTGCATCCTGCAATCTGCTCATCTCACATGTGACTCCCTGGGGTTCTTGGTCTCTGATGGATGAAAAGATGAAACTAAAGACAGAAAGGGGGCGGGAGGAGTTGTGTTTCGTGTGGTCATGTTGTCTTTTGTTCTCTTTGCTATCACATGGTAAGTCTTCAAATGCCAAAGGTAACTGGTATAAATAATTTGGCTAAGTAGTTTCACCTTTTGGGGGGCAGAGGCTGTCATGTTAGCATGCCATAATTATAGTTGTAATTAGTTGGGTTGCTTTGGGGCCATCTCCCCTCACCACCACCACACACACACAAACATGCACATACACAGCTAGCCTGGGGCTTGTCTCCTCAGCAGACAGCTATGGGCTGGATAGTTTGTTTCAGCCAGAAGACGTCTCTATGTATAGCAAGTCCTATGACCTACAAATCCAAATGCCTCCATCCAGCCAAAGCATGTATTCGTGGTATCCCAAGCCCATTTTTGTACTTTGCTACTCCTTTTATTCTTTGGTTGATGCCTTTTGAGCCACTGGTAGTGTCTTTTTTCTCATTTTATTTGTGTTTTAAGGGTTGGCGTTAATCCCACCAACCCTTCAAACACAATCAAAACCATCCAAGAGATCTTCCATGCTTATCTCGGTGAGAGGTGATTGCTATTTGGTTATCTTCTTCCTTGACATTTTAATTGATGTACCATTCATTTAGCATCATTTTTCCTATTTCCTATCACCTACTCACCTGTCTTATGTCTCACTTCCCAAACTACCTTATATGCTATTTCATGCAGCATAATAGATACTTAACAAAGTCCTATTAATTGAGACTCAGTTAATAATCTTTGGGAACTCAAGATGGAATTGATTATCTCTTATATGTCAGTACCCTAAAGAGATGCTCCCCTCCCCTGTGGTACTGGCATTATACATGTGTTCTAAGGACCAATTCAAGAGTAGAGTTCCACATATGAACCCAGGAGAAGGAAACCAGCATATCCAATAAAGGAGGTAACTATTGAAGGAAGCCCTGACAAGGAGATACAAGGAACATCCAAGATTCCAGAGTCCCAGAGTCCATCTTATCCCAAGTAAAGCCACCAAGAGACAATGACACTGGATAGGAGGACTATCAGGATTTTTTTCCACTAAAAATTATGCCAACCTGAAAAAAAATACATAAAAGAGGAGATTCATGAACTGTAACATTAATTTAGAATCTAGGAGGAAACCAAAGGCTATGATACTTTGACCTTTAGCACATAGTCTATTTTCATACTAAATTTTATTATGGAAACACATTCCAGAACATGCTTGTAGTGAGAAATAGAATCTAATGAGAGCTGACAGCAGCTCCTAGCCTCAGCAGAACTAATACAGTGTGAGTAACAACATCATTTGGTGGGAATATGAAAGCAAAATACACTGGATGCGTAAGAAGATAGATGCCCAGGGTAATTTAAAGAGTGGCTATTGGGCACAGGGTACTTACATGGAATTGATCAGCAAAGATCAAAAGGTTACATGGCCCATTGCATTGAGAACTGAATAAAAGCAGCTCTTGTAGCCTATCCACAAATCTCAAATGAGAACAAAAGTAGGTGAAATAGCATGTGTTAACTTAAACCCCAGGAATATAAGAAAAATAAATGGTTTATAAAATCAATTCTATGAATTAAGAGGATTAACATTGAAAAAGTCTACTTTTTCATAGGATCTCAATAAAGACACAATTTTTAAAATCATGCAGCATGTTTACTAAAAAAAAAAAAACAAAAAAAAAACTACCATTCTGTGTCTTGTCTTTCAGCATCACATTTATTTTGAAAAGGGGATAGAAGCCTTAAAATCATTGTACAAAGAGTAAGATTTAAATGTTTAAAAAGATAAAATGGCTTCCCCATTGGCCCAGTGAGCCAGCACGGGTCTAAGTTTTCAAATAGAAATCTCTTGGCATCTAGCCAGGCGTTGTGGGGGGCGCCTGTAGTCCCAGCTACTTGGGAGGTGGAGGCAGGAGAGTCGCTTGAGCCCAGGAGTTGGAGGTTCCTGTGAGCTGTGATGTCACAGCACTCTACCCAGGGTGACAGCTTGAGGGTCTGTCTCAAAAAAAAAAATCTCTTGGTATCAATTTTGGGAAAATGCTTTTAACCTCTCAAATCCTCTTTTTCTTCTTTCTTCCCCCCTCTCTCTCTTTCTCCCTCCCTCCTTTGAATTATTTTATCAATTTTCCCATTATATATGTTGGGATAAAAAGCTTTGCATGGTATAGATCAAATTTTTTCCCTACTTTTACCTCTATATTAATCACTTGTGTTGTTCCTCACTCGTCCCTCTAGGGTTAGTCTATGTACTAGATAGTATATATGTGCAAATGAAATTGTACATTGCACATTATTCTGAATAGTGGTTTTGTAAGTAAACGTGTATTGTATTGACTTTTACATATCTGTTTGTCTTATCATTATCAAATGTTATGTGTATTTTGTACATATTTATAAGTTAAAAATAGATTTAACAACCCTCTACTGGTATGCATTTAGGTTGTTTCCTTTTTTTTTTTTTTTTTTTGGTACTAACAGCAGCATTAAAATTAATATCTTTGTTAAATGCATTTTGCATGAGTGTGAATATGTCAGTAGAGTCAATTCCTAATAATGAAACTTGCTAGGTCAAATAGTGGAGTATGGCTGTAATTTTGATAGATGTAGCCATATTGCCATCTATAGACATTCTACCAACTTATGTCACCAAAAACAATAAGTAAGAAAGTCAATATTATCAAACCCTGATCAAGTATATTAACTTTATTTTAAACCATTTACAATTTTATCCACACAAAATGTTATCTCAGTGTTTTACGTGTTTAAAAGTCATGTTTCTTACTTTTTTTTTGCATCGTCAAAATCAGTTTTTAAAATGAGTATCTTATGTGTTTAAAAGTCACTTGTCTTTCTTTCTTTTTTTTTGCATAGTCAGCATCAGTTTTTTGGCCTGGCAGGGCAGCTCACACCTATAATTCTAGCACTCTAGAAGGCTAAGGCAGGTGAATTGCTTGAGCTCAGGAGTTCAAGACCAGCCTGAGCAAGGGTGACACTACATCTCTACCAAAAATAGAAAAGCTGAGGCAAGAGGATCTCTTGAGCCCAAGACTTTGAGGTTGCTGTGAGCTATGATGCCACAGCACTCTACCCCAGGGCACCAGAGAGAGACTCTGTCTCAAAAATAAAATAAAATAAAATCTATTTTTTAAGACAGATTTTAAAAGGATTCTCAATTTAAATTTAGTCAGTAATAAAGTTAATTAATATTTGAAAACTTTAACAACATTTTAAAATATATCCATAATTTTTTTATTAGTGACAGTTGTCACATCCACATTTGGCCTGTTATAGTTTTCTCTAAGCCTCTTCATTTTTCTTATCTGTAAGTGGAGGGGTGTGTGTGTGTGTGAAGTGGATTATCCCTGAGGTGGCTTTTATTCAACATATCAGTTGTGTGATTCCTTCAGCAAGCATATATATCTGTTCCTTTTTTAATCTGCCTTTAAATGTCAAAATATTCATGAGCACAGTTTATCTAGGCACATAAATCAGCGAATGACTAAATTGTCATCAGTAAGAAAAAGTGCAGAATAAAGATGAGGGTTATCCATTTTGTTCATTTGATAAAGATCATAGAAGGATTATTAGAATTTTCCCCTTGTGATGAACACATTTTGTAAATTCTTTGAATGATTTTAACTCATCATCCACCCTAACTTCCTTCTTTTGTGTTAGAGATTCTTCTCTATTCTTAGGAATGGGAGGGAGATAAGTCATATCAATCTTTTAGAAGATTCTGCGGTCAGTAAAGGAAGCCCTTACCAAGAGAGATGGTTTCTACTGGAAAAGGAAATTTTATCTTTTAACACTCAAGTAAAGTCTGCATTATCAATGAAAATGCCCTATGGGAGACCTTCTGAATGATTGATGCCAGCCCTCATTTCTGTTGAAAATCTCCCTGAGTTTGCACAGGTCACATTTCTCCAATCTTATTTCCATGCAAACTCCAGGAAGAGAGTGACAGTCCATATCTGGCAACACTCCACCGGGTCACGTGACTCAACAGGGCAGAGCAGAGTTGGGCAAAGTAACTGTGCTGGTCTCTGTTGTCAGTTTTATTGACAGAAAAATGAGTCATTAAAAAAGGGCATCTGAAATTACAGACCTAATTTAGTCCCTGTGTATCAACCAGCAATTCAATAAAGCCTAAGAGCAGTTTTCATGCACCTGAAGTAGCTGAATGTAACTGCTTTTAAAAATATGTTTAGTCTAGTCCCAAGAAAAGTCAGAGATCTGCTGATTTCTCTCCCAAACAGGGGAGAGAAATTGTCTGCAGATTTGGAAAACAGATTGTCTGCAGATTTGGAAAACATTCCGCATCCTGCAAGATGGTAATAGCGTTTCACAACTTTCTCATTCCCCTGCTTTTTATTAGGTGTGATTTGGAGAGAGAAATAACTTGGCGTCATTTGTTTTCTGATTTGAAGTTTGGGTTTCATGTTTTAAAATGTTTCATGAAAATTTTTGATTTTTTAACTTTTTATACCACTGTAGGAAAAGATTTCCTTATGAGTGTTACCCAATTGTATCTCTCCATTGACATCACAAACAGCATTGGTAGAATTGGTAGGATTGAATGTATTGAAATAGGGGAAATTTGCCAAGCAGAGAGGTGTATTACAAACTGCAATGCCTATAAATTCTAAAGGAACTATACTAAATATACCTTTTTAAAAAAATTCATCTTAGTAACATCTTTATACCTACAGGCTAAAATCAAATAGACAAAATGAAAATAATATTCTGATATTCTGACTCTCAATGTATTTTATGCAAATATATAGTTTTTTTAATAAGGAGCCATGAATTAAGAATTATCCTCTAGGTTTATAGTGCATATTTTCAAAATAGTAAGAGAGTATATTTTCTTCCACATTAAGTTCTCTACAGATAGAATATGGCAGGGCAGATGGACAAAGTTTTATAGTTTGGTGGCTGAAAACAAAATATTTGCAGTTTGATATGCCAATAATATTCATGTAGAAAATATGATAGGAAAAATAGTCACAAATATAGGTGATCCCTAAGAATTACCCTAAAAGTGTCTACCTATATGGAGAAAACTATTAGACTTCATTGAGAAGTGCGTGGATGATTTGAGTAAACGCCTTTGTAATGAAAAAACAAACTATTATACAAATGTCAATACTCTCCAAAATGACGTTCAGATTTAATCAATCCCCTTCAAACATTTGAACTTTTAAGAAATTTTCTAAAATTTATATGAAAGGGTAAACAAATGAGAATCACCATTTTTGAAAGAAAATTTTAGGATAGAACTTATATCACCAATGACCCAAACAGAGAAAAAAAGCATCATAACGTGGAAAGATGTGACATTAGTGTCAGAATAGATCAATAAAATGAAGATCAATGAAATGGAGTAGGAATACTAGAAAGAGACCCATGTATAGAAAATTTTAGCATGTGACTAAAGTGACATTTCAAATGAATGAAGGAAAGAATTACAGCATTCAATAGCTTGGATAGTTGGTTAGTTACTTTTTAAAAAGTCACATGTTTATTACCTTGTACCAGAGGCACCACAGTACACAGTGATGGGCTGGGACTCAGTTAAAAATGGTGACATGGTGGCTCAGAGCAGCCTCATTTTTCTTTTCTTTCTTTCTTTTTTTTTTTTTTTTTTTTTGCAGTTTTTGTCTGGGGCCAAGTTTGAACCCACCACCTCTGGTATATGGGGCTGGTGCCTTACTCCTTTGAGCTACAGGCACCACCCTGCAGCCTCATTTTTTTACTCCAGAGCACCATGAAAATAAACATTTTTCATGCCCATTATGATGCAAAATACATTGAAAGCACTGCCCTTTAACATGGACCTAAAAATTAAATATAAAAGAAACAGTAAAAGAACTATCAGAAAATATGAACCAATTTCTTAGAACCAAGAAAATAAAATGAAAGATAGAAGTTATAAAGGTAAACAAAAGTGATTTGGTGAGCTAAAAGGAAGATCTCTGAACCTCAATAGCACAAGACAAACAGGATGGAAGATCAAATGACAAAGTGGGGAAAATGTGTCAGAGAAAATGTCAAATGAATGGAAAGATCCTACAAATCTATAAGGAAAACAGAGACAACAGAGACATTTTACAGAGGAAAAGGGATGAACGGGAATCCATACTGGGGATTTTTATCCTCATTCTATGAAAAATGTTAAAGAGTATCAATAAGAGATAAATGCAACTTAGAACAGTGAAATTCCCTTTCCATATGTCAGATGGGCAGAAATAAAAAGGTTCATAATTTCCAGGTTGGCTAGAGTGGGGAGCATCGATCACTTTCATATACTCCTGAAGAGTAAATGAATTAAAATAAACTTTTAAAGGGAAATTCTGAAAATAGATTTCTAGACCTTTGTAGCATCTCTTTGCTATAACTTAGCAGTTTTATAGCTCTGCTCTAAGTAGATAATTAAAGATGGGGCCAAAGTTCAATGTAAAAGGATGGCCTTCTCAGTGTAATATTTAAAAGTGACCATTTAAAGAAGTCTAAAAGTTCTCTGAAGGGGGATTATATAAATCTTGTTAGATTTCTACTATAGTGTTTTATTTAGTCATCAAAAATGTTACCGAAAATGCTTATCTAGTAAGAAAAAAACGCAGAACCAAGTAAGAAAACGCAATACGATAGACACCATTTTTGCAAAAGTGTATAAACAAACCAAATCAGAAAGGCACGTTGGGAATGGGAATGACTACGCATCAGTGCTGGACCATAGATAGCTTTTGCTGCTTTGCCAATTTTTCCATTTTTTTAAGTTATCTGCAGTGGAAGTGTATTATTTTTATGACTTTTTTTTTTTTTTAAAGATAGATGTTATTAAGATACCAACAAATTGAAAAAGCTCACGTTGATTCTATTTCAACAGTGCTTATACAAGCAAGGTTTATTTAGGTGACCGATTGAAATTTCAGGTACATATCGGGGTAATGCTATCAGAATAATCAGTCTTATGATGATTCATTGGCTGCAGTCATAGGAGGATGGTACATCTTGAAGATGACATGACCAAATAGAACCAAAATATTCAAAGGGGGTGAAAGTCTCTTCAGTCTAACGTTCCCATTTCACTGAGATGGCATCCCCTGTACAAGAGATACCTTGTACACAGCCAATGAATACATTCTAAGTTTTGATAAATTTTGATAATTTTGAAAACTCCTACTTTTATGCAGTAGTAATTTGCAGAAATCGTGCATCATTTATTCTTATGAAATTTGTAATAAAAATCTAAAACCAGTGTTAATGCTTATGTTATGAGAATTTGCATTTATTTAACACTACATTTCGATCTCATATGTTAGTTAAAAGATAGAATTACCTTCAGGACGATAATTAAAAGAGGCACAAGGACTCTCTGAAGGGGAGTGTGGCCTATATGTTCATTTAACAATTATATATTTAACAAGTATAATGACCTACCAAATTTTGCTTCATTTTATCAGACATAGGATGTTGAAATCTATTATTTTCATGGGCATAGTTACATTGGCAATGGGTCTAAAGATGGGAAAGCACCCTCAAGTGGAGGTACATTGGGTCTTAAATGTTGAGGAACTTTAAATATGTTTTATAAATTGAGGGATTAATTTGAACAAAATGATCAAGGATGATGCACAATTTGTGACACTTTACGTGGATTCAATGACCTGTGTGCCTTTTACATCAGATTTCTCACTCACCTGCCCCGTGACCTGTGGTTGAATTTGTACCTGGAATGCCCACATGAAAGGCTTTCCTGAAAAAAATCCAAGAGGCACCTTACTGCAGCACAAGGGGTGTTCTGCAGCATGAGTCATTGGTGTTTCGGAGCAACATCCGTTTGGCCATAATGTTTCCATGGTTTCCACAGTTATCACTCTCTGCCTGGATAATGAGACCAATAAAACCTGACCTGACTGGATTGTGGCAGAAGAATCTGAAGAACACTCTTTTAATAGTTTATTTTCTTATAAAACACTTGACTGACTCTGTTTGCTAAGACTCCCCTAAAATGCACCTTACAGTTAAGTGTGAGTAAGTGGCTTTCAGGATTTGGGGAAGGCTCAGATCAGCACTGGATGCCTTGTCTGAACAGAAGAACGGAGCGTCTACCTAGGAACAAAGGGAGGGGGAAAGCTAACATTAACTACTGCTGGAAAGTGACATAAACAGGAAAATATCCAGTGCCATCAATGTCAATGTCCAGGAAATGCACAAAATGTGTAGAAATCTGCATCTCTTATAAATCAGTAATAGATGGAGCTGTTAAAAAAAAAAGAATCAGTTGTGCTATAAGGAATCTTCTTTGGCACCGCTTAGAGAACAGTCTACCTTCAGCTGAGGACGTGATGGGAGCTGTTTTTCATACTGTGATGGTTTAAAGGCTGCTTAGTCACACTGATATCTTTCAGCAGAGGATTCAACAACTAGTTAGGTTTCCTGTGCTGCTGCATATGTGACCTTGTCATTGATAGGAATTCCCAGTGTATATTTCCCTTGCAGAAAAAAATTTCTCCTGATTGGAAAGAAGGGGGCTGTTCCCTGCAAAACTTCACCCTTGCAACCTTAGGCCCCTCTCACTCTGCTCTGCTGCACCGGGCTCTACCAGCCTCAGCCCTTCTACTTCCCTTGTTGGATGGGGGCCTTTCCAGGCACAGAAGCGTGACATGGCTTTGTTGTCATGGAAGACAGGAGGGCAGGGCAATGTGGCCTCTCTCTGGGGCAGTGCAACCTGACAGCGGGCATGCTTGCCTTACACACCTGAGTCACACATAGGACATTTCTGACAAATTGGAATAGGAATGAGTTTTTCCTGAACATCGTGGAAGGTCCCTCCAGGGACCACTGATGACCACTGATGACAATTACTGGAAGTTTGCTTTCTTTACACACACACACACACACACACACAGAGAGAGAGAAAGATAACTAGATTAAAAGTGAACTGAACAGAGGTTTCACAGTGACCATGAGCACTCTTGCCAATTTCCACATTCAGAAATCTTTGTGAGCAAAAGGGAAGAGTCCCAGAACAGGGAAGCCATCTGACTTGAAATTCCTTGGACGTGTGTGTCCAGTTAGAGAGCGCTGGTCATGGCCAAATCATTCTATCACTTACTAGTTGTGTATGTTTGAGCAACATGCCATCTCTCAAACACAGGTTGCTTGCCTGTAAAATGGGAATGACAATGATTTCTATAACATAGTCATTGCAAAGCTTAACCAAGATAAAATATCTGATGACATGTCATCTAATAGAAATTCAATAAATGCTTATTTATCAGTATTATGATTTCAGGAAAACAAAAAATGTCTAATTACTCCATGTTTTCTAGCTGTTATATGCATATACTTCTTTTATTCAGAAAAAAAGTAACCTTCATGAAGTGCTTTTATTTCCCCAGGGGCTATTAAAATGTCTAGTTCTATTATGAAGACTTTTCCTTTCAGCCTAACAGATGTGCTCAAAAATGGAAGGGACTTTGGGGCAGATTAGTCTCTGTATTTAATGACATCAGATACATAATGAGGTCCACTCAGGCAAACCTGAAGATACCCTTTGCCCTTCCTAAACCAAATGGCAAGCCAAAGTCAAGCAAGCTGCACAGCCAAGAAATGATTTCTTGTCTCTGGGGTCTGTTTTCATTAAATCTTTATCAATTATGTATCGAGTATTTATTGAAGTACATATGTAAACTGTTACATGCCGGCTGCCTTGGGACTGCATAAAAATGTATAAGGCACAAGGTAGTGACCTCCAGGAGCATATGTATACTGAGAAAAACATTCCATGGAAAAATAACCGCACTAAAAGTAGATGTGGAAGCTAATACAAGCATCAACGTAAATACAGCAACTTCTTCCCACAAACAAGGTGTGGATTTTGCTGCATAATTATGGATTGAAGAAAAAGGTTCTCAAGGAGGATCAAATGGCATAGACAAAGGGGCAAATACGCTGAAAGATAATTTTAATAATAAAAATAACTGATTTACATTTTTTACAGTATGCTGGATAAAATATATATGTATATCAGATGAGTAACAAGAATCCTCTGTAGTCAATTCTGATATGAGGACAATTAAGGTCCTAGTACACAGTGGGTGGTGGGGGATGGGGAGAGCTGAGACAGGGAAGGAGGGAGAGGATGGGGGAAAAGGGTGTGGTATGCTTTTTGGGGGCGGGACACAATCATAAGAGGGTCCTTGTCTAACAAAAGCTATCAGTGTGATCTGGTTCTATTAATCCCCAACAATAATATATATGTGTGTGTGCGTGTGTGTGTGAGTGTGTGTGTGTGTCCATATATATATATATATATCGGGTCAAATGACGCTGGACAATATGCCTTAAGGTACATAATAGATGGACTGTAAAGTAAGCTGGGGTAAAGGAAGATTCTAAAGCATTCCATGATGTCAGACCTCTCTGACAGTTATAAGCAGCTTTCTGGAGCTGGGATGACCTTCTGGCCATGGCATGTGGTAGAAGGTGACCATGCAAATGCAGTGCTGATCTGGGATTCAGTAGTTCCCAATAATCCTTTGGGGGTAGGTAGGGAAAGTATTGTCACGTCCATTTTAAAGGTGGTAAAAGTGAGGCACAGAAGACTTAAGAGACTAAACCAAGGGCGCTTAGCCCATGTCAGAGCTGGAACTAGAACATAAATCTTGCTCGGCTGACTTCCAGGGTAGTTTCCTTCTCATATGCAGATTCTTACTCTGTGACTCTATAAAACCTCCTGTTGTTGATTTTATAGTGAAAAGCAAAACTTTTATGTCCAGAGATCACTGTCACAGGTTATAGTAAGTGGTAGCACCAGCCCAGTGAGCTCAGGCTACTTGTGCTACATGTAAATTGCAGAAATGATCATGGCGATGGTTGAGTAATATTCACTTGTGAGTAATTACAGCAGTGGCTCGAAAGGACTCAGGGGAGACCCAGAATCTGAGTGAGCGCTCAGAATTCATTGGTCACAGAATTTCAAAAGGAGAAGAAGCTTTGAGACCATCCAACTTCTTTATTTTACCTGTGAGGAAACTAAGGCACAGAGAGATTTGGTGAGTTGCCAGAGTCATGTGGACAGTGAGCAGATGCCCAAGTGTGTTTAATCATGGGCCATGGCTGATGGGGACTAAAGGACTGAGCCGTTGGTTCTCTAGAAAAAACATTCCAAGTGACAACTGATATGATGGGAAGTGAAGAGGGTGAGCCATGCATTTCCCTGGCGGTACAGAGGTAAAATGGCATAAGCCTGCCTGGGAAATGAAATATTTACCAGGCAGTGATATAAATGTGAAAGTATAAAGTGTCCAGACTCCCTGCTGAGACCCTGCCTTTAATTTTACCAAGTTTCTCTCCAGATGAGGAAGTAGAAAAGGGTAAACAGCTTTGAATACATCTGAATTTTCAATCCAGAGTGACAAAGAAATCACCATTGTATTAGATCTAAGTGCAATTGACTGGATTAAGTTCTTCATTTAAGAAAAATTGGGTAATCAGTGTCATACATTAAACTTTAGTTTGAGAAAAGTTAAGGTTCAGGAATATCTGAGAAGATGATGGTAAAAGTTCAAACTTGTAAGACTTTGGATTAAAGAAAAATCCAGAGGCTAAAGGAAAGCTTTAAAACCCATGAAACAGAGAAGTTAGAAAATTCCTAGTCTGCTCCTACAAAGAAACAAAATGATTTTTCTGAGCTTACAAAACAATAACAGGGGCTAACGCAAAGACATGACCCAGAGATATTTCCACCCTTCACATATAGAAATTTGTGAAAGGGGCAGGCATGAGCTGAATAGCACAGGGGAAGTGGGGAAGCTCTAGGATCTCCAGGGATCAGCCTCTAGCATGGAGCTCTTCTAACTCCTGTTCCATAGATATTGGCATATTTTAGAAGAGACTTTGCAAACAAAAACGACATAAAGTAACCCTTTACAATATAAGCAGTCCTTCAGGGGAACAGGTCTCCCTGTGATCTGGGGAATTATAGGTGTCTTAATGATAATGAAGCCTGGACTTCACAGAAGACACCCCTGTTGACTGGTTCTGTTTAAGTGTTCATAGAAAATTGTGTGTAAGTAACATATTTCCACAAATACCACATTGACTGGTGAGAATAGAAATGTATACAAAATAAAGTGTATGGTGCCCCACGATCACATTAATGTACATAGCTATGATTTAATAAAAAAATTCATAAACTGGAATAGAAGGGAATTTTCTTACTCTGATCAATTGTAACTATCAAAAATTAAAATAAACTTCAAACATAATGGGAAAAAAAAGATGAGCTAAAAATAATAATAATAATAAAGTTCTCAGAGGAAAAGTAATACAAGGCTAAGTATTTTGGCAAATACGCCAAACTTGCACTTGCTTTTCAGAGTTTGTAGTTTAGGCTCCATGAAGATGATTTAGGGGTTGTGGTCTCTTCCTTGGCTAGTTTAAGGCACAGGGAATGTGCATCTTCTCTGACCTCACCTGCTAACTTGCTCAGTGGGTTTTCTAATCCCAGAAGTTCATCACCGTGTGCAGAACAGCCATTGTGACTCAGAGACAGATGTACAAGCTGGTTTTCTCCACTCCCACACAGAGCTTCTGTTCAGCACATCCTAGGGGTGATGTGTAGTGATTCAAATAGAAGAGCTTCTTTATAGGTATGCACTGTTCTTTCTTAAATAATTACTTTCTGAGAACTGTATTTGCCCATAACTTAGAACCACTCAATGGGTTGAATAAATATGTGGAAGTAAATGAAATCCCACTCATGGAAATAAACTTGAAATATGGACTATATAATGCATGTGGCTAGACAAAAACACTCTGCAAACGAGCTAAGGTTTTGAGTGTCCCATTCAACAGATCCATTTGGTGTCAACTGCCCTTTCGATGCTGCAGGCTGTTGGCGTCAACACGACTTAACACAAATGCCTGACCGATCCTTCCTCCTGAGTGGGTGGCACACTGTTCGGTGTGCCCAGTCTGATGCCCAGACCAGAATGCTCAGGAACCTCCAGCTGTGGTTCTTCTGTGCTTTCCATGACCTGTCCTACTGTATCTAAACATATAAATTTATAGTCATTAGATTTAGTGTAGGCTACAACTCCTCAGAAGATCTGACAGTCATTACAACCGAAGTAAGTGCTAAACCCTACTATGTTACAGAGTGGCAACCCCAACATTTTAGCACCAGGGTCTGGTGTCATGGAAGACGATTTTTCCATGGACAGGGATGGGGGATTGGGGATGGTTTGGGGATGTTTCAGGTGAATTACATCCCCACCTCAGATCATCAGGCTTTAGATCCTCAGAAGGACCATGCAACCCAGGCAGAAGGCGGAGCTCTGGAGGGGATCTGAGTAATGGGGAATGGCGTAAATGAAGATAAAACTTTGCTTCCCCATCAGCTGCTCACCTACTTTTTTTTTTTTTTTTAAGCAGATTCTATGTAACCCTGGGTAGAGTGTTGTGGCATCACAGCTCACAGCAACCTCCAACTCTTGGGCTTAAGAGATTTTCTTGCCTCAGCCTCCCAAGTAGCTGGGACTACAGGCTCCCACCACACACTTTGCTATTTTTTTGTTGTAGTTGTCATTGTTGTTTGGCAGGCCCAGGCCAGGTTCAAACCCTCCTGCCTCGGTGTATGCGGTCCACACCCTAGCCACTGAGCTCCGGGCATGGAGCCATGCTCACCTACTCTTGTGAGACCAAGTTTCTAACAGGCAACTGACAGTCCATAGTCTGGGGGTTGGGAACCATGGTTGTAGAGTACAGGATTTGGAGCACCTTTCATAGATAACTCTGGGACCTCAGTCCCATGTATTGACTATGCCTTATGGCAAGCTTGTACCTCCGAAAGTAACCCTTATTTTCTGGTCAGCCTCAAGGCTATCTCACTGGATGATGTAGCTGAGAGCCACATCAGCTGTTCTTGTGAGGTCAGCTCTGTGCACTCATCCTACACCATTTAACTAAAAATAAGAAACCTATCTCCTCTTTCCGGGAGCCAAGCTTCTGTAGCTCCGGGACCCGGGAGCTCGCAGCCAGACTCTTAGGTTCCCTTGCACAGCTACATACACTCTAACCAGGGGAGGCCAAGGACTTCGTTTGAAGAAGTGTAGAGTCAAGCAGAGTCATTGTGCTGGGCCTTGGACCCAAGCCAACCACTCCACTCTGGAGTAAACCTGGGATAATGTCTTCCATTCTTCATAGGCAGAGCAGGTCATGGAAAGTATTTTATAAAAAGTACCTGTGAATTTTGCCAAGCTCATTTTTTTCTTCATTATGCCATCTATTATTAATACATTATCACGTAACGATCGCAGGGTCTGATTTCTTTGCCTTGTGCACACTGTGGAGGTTTTTCCCTGCTTCCCTGTGTGCAGACAGTATAACTCAGGCATGGTTCATGCTGAGCTTTACAATTTGATCATCTGAATATTGGCAGAAAGATTCTTTCTGGTGAATGAAGGTCTTTTGAACAATTATTGACTAACTTTGTCATTAGGCTCACCTGCCAGAAGTTTCCTCCCCTCCCCCCCAAAAAAAGAAAAAAAAAAAAGAAAAAGAAAATTACCATTTGAACTTAAGTCTGAGCACCTAGGAAGAAATGTGAGGTAAGGTGAAATGGTAAAGAATCCTTGGAAAGTCACAATGTTATCTTAGAGTTCATAATAAACTGGGATGAAAGTAGAGAATAATTAAATGTACAAATTTTTAAATTATCAAAGGAAAAGATAGGCACAATTCTGTAACTGGAGGCTTTATAAGAGAAAGGCAGTTTAAAATGAAGCGAATTCTTAAAAAACATCCCAGTTGGACAATCTTGGAAGACCTTCATTAAGAGGGCAGTTTAAGAAATTAGTGCAGCAACAGAGGGCTCATTGTCTATTTTTAGAAAAATTTTGCCCCCAAAAGGGAAACATCAGGGCTGCGCCTATGGCTTAGTGAGTAGGGCGCTGGCCCTATATACCAAGGGTGGTGGGTTCAAACCCGGCCCCAGACAAATTATAACCAAAATAGCTGGGTGTTGTGGTGGGTGCCTGTAGTCCCGGCTACTTGGGAGGCTGAGGCAAGAGAATTGCCTAAGCCCAGGACCTGCAGGTTGCTGTGAGCTGTGACGCCACATCACTCTACCAAGGGTAACAAAGTGAGACACTGTCTCAAAAAAAATAAAAAAGGAAGCATCAGTACATAAAGAAGAATTGATTTTTACATACTCATGAGGGGTAGATTTTTCCCCAAAGACTGAAGTCTGGCATGATTTCTTTCATCTTTGTGACTCCAGCACTAATGCTAAGGTCACCACATTTCCTCCATTGATTCCATAATTTGAAGAACTGTTATCCCAGGTTCCTATAAGAGGCTGCTGATGTGATGCCAGAATCACTGTTGGAAATATGTCATGAAATGTGGAGAGTGAGAGAGGTGTCAAAAGATGCAAAATGATTGTAACAGAAACACCTAGTTACCTGCTCATTAGCTAGAATTTTCTTCTTTAGTAACAAAACTCTGCATTTGTGGGGAAGGGGCAATGTAGCCAGTAAAAAGCAAACAGTTTCCAGTGTTCCCTACACCTTGATATGACTTAATTCTGATCCAAGTATTGATGTAACTTCCAGGTAGATGGGGATCACCCAGCTGGAAGAGGGGCTCCTCTGTCTCCTTACTGTTCTGACTACTGTCATCTTGTAACACAGCCACAAGGGACGTCTCAGGCATCATCTTAGTCCAGGCCACAGTGTAAAGGAGAGAAGTTAAATCTGAGGATCATGAAGGATAAAGATGGAAATCTGGATTCTTGAGAGCTCCATTGTTCTGGCACTGTCCTGTCTACTTCTGGACTTTGACTTGAGAGAAAATAAAGCCCTGCTAAGATTATGTTATTTGGGGGTGTCTGTTGTGTGTAGCTGAACCTAACACCAACTGATAAAATTCTCAGAGTTTACAGATGAATTTCAGGAGCTAGATGTACAAGTGTGTATAAATCTCAAAAAAAAAAAAAAAAAAATAACAACACAAAACTTTAAAAAAATTCTGTGATCTTCAGAGTACTTAGAAGACAAAACATATTTTAACAGGCATCATTATTGCTTAAATACCTTCATTGGGACCTTGGGATAGGATTGGTTGCTTTCAGTTAGCAGCCAACATTTCTGGGGGATTGACTACTTGCCAGGAGTCGTTTTAAGTACATTCCATGTATTATCTTTCATAGTCATCACAGTGGCCCTGTTAAAATCCCCATAATGCAAATGGTAAAATGGAGGCACAGAGATTTAAGTAACTGATCTGGCCCAGTGCAGCAGTTATTTAGTGATGGACGCAGGGTACACCCCAAACAGTATTAGTTCCGAGCTTACTATCTTATCTAGTAGGCTACCTTTTCACAGGGAAAACAGAGTATATTTTAATTTTTAAGGTCACTAAATACAATTTCATACCAATAGTATGAAAACATGTGAGATGTATGTGTAGATAAATGTAAGATACTAAATCAATGTCAACATGGATGGACATCTCCTGATACTTGCAAAAGTTTCTTACTCAATTGGCTTCTGATTAGCAAATTCATTAGTGGATATTGATATAGAAGGTACCTTTTTCAAGTGTGCAAGAAGCAGAATAGCTTAGCCTTGAAAACATGGGCTCCTATGGTAGTCTCATCAAACATCTATTCAATAGTTACAAAAATTTAGTAGCCTCCAACATCATCTATTTCTCACCCCTTGGGAATGGTGGGAATGCAGTGGTAAAAGACCTATGGAGATCATAACTTGAAATATCACACTATTGGACAATGTCTTGAAAATCTGTGTATGCATTTACTGTTTGATACAGAAATTCCACTTCTAGTACTTTATTGTAAAACATTTTTAAAAATACCACAAAAGCAACAACAAAAGAGGCAGTACACAAAGTACAAATTTGCAAAGCTGTCCATTGTACAATAATTTGAAAAAGCAGATGACTAAAAGCAACCCGAAATCAATCAACTGTGCATTTACTGAATAAACTAGCGTATGCTAACATCATGGAACTGTAAAAACAAATGGGAAGTGTCTTTCTATACTCCACTGAGTGATCTTTAAGATATAAGACGAATAAAGCAGCATGCAGAAAAGTATGCATAGATACTCTTACTTTTTTTTTTCCTTTCTTTTTTTTTTAAATTAAATCATAGCTGTGTACATTAATGCAATCATAGGGCACCATGCACTGGTTTTATATACAATTTGAAATATTTTCATCAAACTGGTTAACATAGCCTTCCTGGTATTTTCTTAGATTATTTAAGAAAGGGTTACTGTACCGAAGGGTGAGGAGAGAGATGAATCTATTTCATTATTCAAAATTGGAAGAATAAATCATAAAAATGTTTTTAAAAGTCTATGTATAGAGAGGTAGGGAGGTAACAAGGATTGATCTTAATATACCTTGTTTATTCATTTGTCCTTCTAAGCCATACAAATATTTTACATAAGTATAAAATAAAAAAAAAAAAAAATTTAAAACATAATTCCTCCTGACTGATATAACCCAATAGGAACAAGCAGCTTTGTCATCCAGACTGTGGTCTCTAAATGGTATTTTCTCACTAAAACAAAATGAAATGTTTGGCTTCCAATATGATATAAGGAAATATTAAAGGAAATGTGGTATTTTGTCATATCAGAAAGGAAGGAAGCTATCAGAACTACCAGGGTTGTGTCAAAAGAACAGAAAGGGCAACTCAGAAATAGACCACCGCTAGGGATGTGGGTCAAACTACACACCACAATTGCAGTGGAGTAAAACACATCAAATATGTTTACATTAGTGAAATCATGCTAATATTTTTGAAAGTCCTTACTGATTATCCTTATTAGTGAAAACATTAGGAAACTAACTTGTTATTTTGAGAACTGATAATTGAAGTAAAAGAAACAAATTTATCTGTCTTTTCTATATAAAATAAATTTCATTGTAAATAGGCAATTGAATATGGAAAGTATTTCTTTAGAGGGATGTGGGAATGATACAATTCATATATCATTTGGCCACATCTTCTGAATTAATGGATTTAGATAAAAATCCTGCTACAAATGCTGAAGCACCACAAAGCAATAGGCTGGTAGCTGTTATGTGCCCCTGGATGGAAGGACACAGCACCTCCCAGGACATAATCCTGAGTCAGCTCTGACTCAGATTCTGTTCAAACTTCCAGAAATAACTACCAACTTATCTTCTACCAGGTGATAAAGGAAAATGTTAAACAAATCAAGGCTCTGAGATCTCTTCAGGACAAAAAACTTAGTCTCTTTAACAAATAAAATCACAAGAAAAAAACTCAAAATGAGCTAGACAGGGATACCTACAGATAAAAAGAGACTTAAATGATCTATTAACCAATTGAAATGGTAGGACTTTATTAGCGTCCTCATTCAAAAAAGCAAACAGAGAAAGAGAGTGACTCTGTGTGTGTTGAAGGAATTTGAACATGTAAGGTATTTAGGAATTATTGGTAGTGGCACTGTGCTTTATTAAAAAGTCAACGTCTAAAGTATTAAAGAAACAAACAATTATTATGGATGGCATTCTACAGTATCTAGAATTTGCCTCAAAAACAATCCAGGAAGGAAGATAAAGATGAAATAAGACTGACCAAAATCTGATACACTTGCAGCTGGGTGACAAGGCCAGGAGCACACATTATTATATTATATCTACTCTCATACATTTGAGATTTTCCATAATAAAAAGTTAAAATTAAACTCTTATCTCCTCAATTTAACAACAACATTTTTAGTTTCCCAAAAAAGAAAAATTCCACTCAAAATATATAAATGCAGATCTTTAAAAAAGAAACTCACAGGAACGGGGAAAAATGAAATACTTAGGAAAAGGCTAATTGAACTGAAGCAGTGTCGCCCGTTTGATTAGCAGTGGAGCCAAGGGGCGAATCCAGGACTCCAGAAACTCACTTTCAGTCCAAGGGCATGGATGTCAAAGGGCACATGGTGCTTTCTGGGTCACAGGCAGGACCCACAGTTATACCAAGGTAGATTTGACTAAAAATAATAAAAACCTTTCCTACAGTTGAAGTGAGTGAGCAGCCCAGTGTCTTCTCCTCCAGGGTGTAGGCAGCCCAGGTGTGGATACAGGGGCAAGCTTGATGGCCACCTGAGAGGCATTCTGGGAAGAGAACGCGTGTGTCAGCGCTGAGGCTGGAGTCAGTGACCTTGAAGCTCCCTTCTGACTCGGCGATGCTGTACTTCTGTGATGAGACGATCTTTCTTGTTTAGGTCCCTAACTCTGAGCTGTCGCTGGAGGTCTGGCCAGTGTCACCAGCAGTATTCATTCGTACCTGACAGGAAAGAAAAACACCTGATTTTCAAATACAAACTTACATAGTCCTTCACCAACTACAAACGTAAAGACTCAGATTGCTAATGCTCATCGATTAGTCTTAGTAAGTTGGGCTTCGTGTATTGAATTCCTAGAAAGCATAAGGGGCCAGGGGAGTAAAGGGGACGAGTGCCCAGGTGGGCTCAGGAACTCTAGCCTCACCCCTCCTTCTCCCGTGAGCTTCCCGTGACACTGTATCCCTGAGCTGAGCTGTGCTTCCTTGCAGGAAACCAGCTCCCCAGGTCCTAGAAAAGTTCTAATGCCCACCTTGCAGAGCTATTTTTGAACTTTAGGCAAAATCTCAGCATTCCCATAGATTTTTTAAAATTTTCAAATTAATATAAGGATACATACAATCAGGCTACATTATTTGCATTTGTTAATCAAAGTCCAAGTTGTAGCTGAACCCTTCACCCAGGAGGTGTGCCATATACCTCTACATTACAGCCGGTGAGAGCTTACCATATTCCCTCCTGATTTTTTTCTGTTAAGTAGAGACTAGCTGCTGCTATTGCCTGGGTTGGTCCTGAACTCCTGGCCTCAAGTCATCCTTCTGTTTCTGCTTCCCAAAGTGCCAAAATTACAGGTCTGCATCACTGTGCCAAGCTTCCCATTTGTTTTTCTTTAAGCTTTGTTTCTAACTGAAATACAAAGATTTATTCTTTCTTAAAAAATGAATTTGCATGTCATCCAGCAAACAGAGTTGAGGTGGGCATTCTGAAGTAACACTGTATAACCAATCCAGCTACTCTGGTGATTCGTTTTCAAAGAGACACTAACCACACAGTCCATAACGGAGTGCGTCAGGGGGCTTGTGACCTGACTACCTTAAAGAACCTCAGAGTCGGCCTTGTCGTGGATGAATTAAGAAGCATATGATCCTAGCCTTCTGTAACCAAGTCCATTCTGTCCCTGTGATATTATCTTTTCTCCAGCTGTCAGTGACATGAATCTCTGCTCCATTCTACATGGAATATTTCTGATCTAATTCTAATAGCCCCTACATTTCAAAAGATGGATATAAACACCAGATGGGTATTACAAGACAAGTGCATTGTTCTGTAGTGAGTGAAATATGGAAAGGCCTTTTCCCAGGCAAGCAGTAGACAAAATTGTAATAGTAAAATGTGTTTGAAATAAAATGGTTCATCAATCAGAGGTGACACTGCTTTTTGTAAAGCATGAAATTGTTCCTTCTTATTGGGAAAAACGAGGATCAAACCAAAAAAAAAAAAAAAAGCATAGTTTGATATTCCTTTATTATGTTGTGTAGTCATTAATTATGTTATGACCTGCCTCAATTCACTGGATATGTGAATATACAGTGGGTATATATACACAATTATACCATTCAATTGTATAAAGGGCTACATATTTAATGCTCTTTCATGGTAGGTCCACAGCAAATCTGGTTTGTTCCTGCACAGAAATAATTTCTAGCTCTAGAGTTCTATAGGGTTGACTTTAAATAGGCACCTGGTCTCAGCTTTTCCAAAATGATAGGTGAAAGTGTGCTGCATTCGTTACTCAGCTCTGCCTCGACTTTGCATTTCAGGCTGCGAGTTGATGCACACTATCTTCAGCTCACTCTTCCATCCTCCCTAATCATTTCAAAATCTGACTCACAATTTTGCTTTCCATATCATCTCTGCTAACATCCTTGTTGTCCTGGTCAAGTTCAGGAACATTCCGGCATTTTACCATTTAACATACAAAACCTTGTGTGGAAACTTTGGTAAGCATGCTTTATCCCCTTGCACAGATTAGTATATTAAACTTGGCATTTCTTATGCAGGAACCATAATGATGCACCATCAATAGCATGAATTTAACAAATATTTGCTATGCCCCAATGTGTGATAGGGCAATTTTCATTTTAGTTCACCTCTCTTACCATACTTACCACCTTTAATCCTCCCTAGAGTCTAGTATCTACCAAGGCTATGATGGTAGAAGGCTTTTAAAATGCAATCAAGCTGAGAAGATGTACTTTTATTTTAGGAAAACATAAGAGAAACCAGCAGGAAGCTAATCTCAGTATAAACTGTCTGCTTATCCCTTTCTCTCCCCCTTAGAAGGCAGATCACTGTGAGGGCTCCATCCTTACTGCCAACCTCCAAGTCCTAGTCCTTGTCCATCAGTGGATCAGATTCCTGGCAACCCCACCTAGGAGCAGAAGCAAGGGGAGGAAGTAATGATTGTTACTTATTTTTAATCAGCAAGTGGCAGTCAGAAGGTGCTGAGGACTAAGGGAACTCAGGGAGAGAAGCGGGGGTGCTCTCTAACGACAGCCTATGACCATGGTTGGAACTGGAGGGCAGGTTGCCATAGGTAAGAGAAATTATTTCCAAATCACTGCCACCTTGTAGATTTTGAATGTATTATTAAATACTTTTTCAGGTCCTCCAAGATTCCACATAAACATTTAGCCAGCCAATGATTAATTATTTTCCTCCCATGGCAGGCAGTAAATGTTGAGGTTGTACTTGTGAATGGCACAATCTCAAGGTCTAGGTGAAAGGACTGAAAAAGGCAAGGGAGACATTTCCAGAAGAAAATGCCAAAGTAGGGCTCTAGACCAATTTTTTTGAAAGCCAATTTTCTCAAATTAACTTGATGAATGACCAATTTTCTGACTCATTGAGGATTTTTGTTTACACATTTTAGTTTAATCCCTGCTCATGCCTCTGAACTTGACCTTGCTTCTGTAACAATATTGCCTCAGAGACAGGGGAAAGCACAAGGTGAGGATGAAACTAAAACTTCCTAAACATACTTCCTAGAACTTTGCATATTGGGCATTTGGCAAATTGCTTTTCAGTAAATTGAGTTGCTTCACCAAAGCACAGCTATTTCTTAATTGTCTCTCTTTTCTAGCACAAGTTCCTGCTGGTTTCACATTCAATTAAAATAAGGATGAGACATCCCTGAGGACATGTACATATGCACACCACAAAGTGACATGTGCATACCTGTACATACAACCCACTCTCTGGGTTTGAGTCATAAGATGAAAAAAGGCTTCTCAAAAACATCCCTTTCCTGGATGCCACAATCTTGCCTTATCTGTGGCTACCTTGGAGCAAACATCACTGGAATTCTGTGTGTAGACTTGCTGAACATGGTAAGTCTTTTATAATTTCCATAGTTGAGTAACCAAATGCAAGAATAATTTCAACTTGGATCCCCATGAACAGCCCCTCTCTAATTTTCTTGGATGTAAATCTATTAGGGCTGTTATAACAAAATACCATAGAATTGGTCACTTATAAACAACAGAAATTTATTTTTCATAGATCTGGAGGCTGGGAAGTCTGAAAGAAAGGTACTGGAAGAATCAGTGTCTGCTGAAGGGCCTTTTTCCTGGTTCATAGATGTCTTTCTTCTTGCTGTGTCCTTGTGATAGCTGCAAGAAAGTTCTCGGGGGCCTCTTTTATAAGGGTACTACTGCCATTCATGAGGGCTCAACTCTCATGAACTAACTACCTCTCCCAAACCCCACCCCCTGATGCCATTACATTGGGGATTAGGTTTTGACATATGAATTATGAAAGGGTACAAATACAGTAGCATGTCTGCAATTTGACCATCCAAGGGACTGTAACAAACTAGTCAACATACGGAGCGGTCACCATAAGGAACTAGGCCCACCATACTGATACAAACATGTGGTACAAGTCTAGCCTACCACAATTAGGTCAATGCAGGAAGGTGGTCAACTATGGAGGTTCTACTATATTTAGTCCATTGCAGGTCCAGAGTGTCTATAAAAGCATCCGTCTGTGCAAGGGACACCATCTTATCAAGTCTTAAATATCTTTAATGTCATTGTCTACCCCTGCACTTCCATTCTTTCTTTAGCTATTGCTCTTTTGTTGCTTACCTCATAATCTAAGGTCTTTGGAAAGAACCTTAGAAGAAGTTTGAGCATTTGAAAATATACACTGTGTAGCTTCAAATATGCATTGATCTTCAATTTCTCTTCTATTGATTTTTCCTAAGGAAACACAAATGTATGCAAAAAACTACTATCCTGGTGATGTTTACAGTAGTAAACTAGTAAAAAATAGTGAAAATAACTGTACTGTCTATCTCACTGAATTAACAGAATATATTACACTACATTTATATGAGATACGATAAAAATGCTATGCAAGTATTAAAAATTATCAAAATGCTTTGTGAGAAATACAATAGATTTTAACAAGTATGAAGAATACTGTAACTTTCAAACATAACATATACAAGGTTTAAAAAAGGACCATCAGTTCATATAGTAAATTTAATAACAATTATCATTATTTCAAGGGATTACATACATACATCATGCTCTTTTTTCTGGATTTGTAGTTTCCAAATTTTTCTAAATTAACAGGGCAGTTCGTTTTGGAAAACAAACAAGAACATTGAGGCTAGCGTCACCGGGTTCACAGTGAAGCAAGCCTGGTATAAACCTCTTACATTTCTTTTGAATATTATTTCATGATTTTCCTTATAAACACAATTAAGGGAGGAAAGGGATGCAAAGCAGCTGTTTCTTACCAGGAAGAACCTTTATTCAACCTTTTAAACAGAAACCTCTAAAATCACTGACATATTTAAAGGAAATTTAAAACAAAAGTCTTTTAAAACAGTGAGATGAAAGTGAGCAGCAAGATGAAAGTGATTTACGAAAAATTAAACAATATTCAGTTGTCTGTTCATTCTCTAAACACGAGCTCTCTGCGATGGGAGGAATAAATTTGGGGAGAGATGTCTCCTCCCCCCCCCCCCCCGCGGCCTCCCTCCCGCCCTCCCTCTCAGAAGAGCCGCGTTTAACCCAGCAGGGAGGCCCGAAGAAGGCGCTGCTGCGACCCTCACTGCAGGGTAAAGCATACACCGTGCACATCAGGCTCCTGGCAGATAGGGGCAGTTCAGGAAAGGGTGCCTATAATAACTATCATTATTTAGTCTTAAAACAAAAATCCAGGGCAGTCCCTTTTGGAAAAACAATCTGGAGCACTGAGCTAGCTGTCACCAGGGTCACAGGCAGCTGCCAGCTGCACGCAGCAGCAAGTCAACCAGAAAAACAACTAAGCAGTTTCCAGGGTTTCATGGGAAGGATGACAATTCCTGAGAGCCTGTCCGCTCCTCTGGGGAAATGGGCCACTTCGGCCCCAGATGTGCCCGCCTTTTCCCGACTCCGCCTGCGTCAGCACCCGCCCGGAGCCTGCGCCCTCATCGTTGCATAATCGCCTGCGCAGCTGCCCGCGGCGGCGCGCTGGGCACGGGAGCCCCCTGCCGGAGAGCCCGGGGAATGACGCTGTCGCTGACGTCTTGCCCTGGCGTCCTCCGCTTCTAGGACCCGCTGGTTTCTCACTGTGCCAACGTCAGGAAGGGGATTTCGGAAGAAAAATGAACCTTTACCCCATGTCAAGAAGCACATCTTGGAGAACCAGCCTATATATAGTTTCTGGGGGAGGAAGGGCTGGTTCTCAGCACCTTGTGCGCGTCCTTTCCTGCCACCTGTTCACCTGACAGATGGCGACGCCAGGCCCCAGGCGCACAGAGCACAGGAACCGAGAGGCCAGAAAGGACTTACTAGTGCCTGGGGGGACCTGAAGGGGTCAAGGTTGCAGGATTCTCTTGATTTCAATTCTTCATCATACCAGAGAAGCAGAAAGACCCTCTGACTTTAGGGATGTCTTCAGCATCTTCCCTTCCTGCACACTCCTTTAAAAATCCCAACAAACTGCCTGTTACTCTATAGAATTACAGAGACCTCCCTTGAGGTTTGAGCTGTTGCCCCCCCTTAGCCATAGGCATTCAGACCTGCCTCGAAATCTTCTCTGCCAACACCTCATGATCCCTGAGTTTCGGTGGGCTGCAGATACACAGTATTTCCTGCTCTTGTGCACTTTTCGCCAGAGAAAGGTGGTATAGTTATTGCCTGGATGGGAAAAAGTTAGTGATATTGACATGTTCTCTTTGTTGGAGTCAGACGCACAATATCTCTTGCCTGACCTGCAGCTGAATTTGTGGTCAGCGGGACTGAACTGAGATGGAGGGGCAGACAGTGCTGGGCAGTCCAAAGACATGGGCCTGCTGCCACACTATCCTCAGAACACTCTCTCTTCCGTGTTTAGGGCATTCTGGCCTTTAATTTTAGTCCAGATTATTTACGCTGTTGTCTTCTCGGGGTTCTTAATCCTCACTGCACTTTAGAATCACCCAAGGAACTTTTAAAATTCATATATGCCCAGGCTGTGCCCCAGACTAATTCATTCAGTCTCTGGGGATAGGGCTGTGACATCTTTATTTTTAAAAGATTCTCAGATGATGACAGTGATTGGTCAAGGGTAAGAACCACTGTCCCCCAGCTTGTAGGACATGACCTTACACAGAGTAGAAACTTAATCTTTGATGAATGAATGAGAAAATGCATGAATGAGTGAATGAAGGCTGACAAAGGTAAAAAGAGGTTAATTATTTTTTATGAAAATATGCTGAAATATTTGGATTAATTAATTCACTACTCCTAAAAGTAGACCATACAATAAAAAAGTCCCCAAACTAGGGGTAGAAAGCTCAGTGGACAGGCTTCAGGAGATGGGCCGGGTATCTAATGCTGAAGGGAAAAGACTCCAGAGCAGCTTAGCTGACGGCTGTCACCGGTCTGGTAAAATTCTCCCTTTGAAGGACAGCAGGACAGGGAGGAGGCGGGGAGAGGGAAGAAATGGAACTCACCTGATGGAGTAGAAAGAGAGGAATCCTGCGCTGCCTGCCTTCTGTGGAGTAAGGCCATAGAAGCCCTCCAGTAGCACCAGAGCAGAAGGAACTTGGAGCAGCTTAGTGTGAACTTTTTTTTTTTTTTTTTGGCAGAGGGTGAAGACCTTAGTCACCAGCCTCTGAATAGTCTTTGGTCAAGATGGTATTTAGTATTTGCTGTAAGGCTGAATTCTAATACACCCTACACATCCCCACCAGCATTGGCTCCCAACAAACAAGTACCTAGAAATGACAGATAAATAGAAGATTTTTTTTAAAGTAAAAATGATGTGGCCCACTCAAAATTTACATTTTTGTGAAAGAAAAATGAAAGAGAAACACACAGGAGAAACTAGAGCTGTATCTGTGGACACATTGGCTTCCAGGAACAGGAATAAGCACTGGACTTCCATAGGGTGACAGAGACCAGACGGCCTGCAGAAGGTAGAGAGCATGAGCCACAGTCATTGTGCAAAATTGGGAGCTTGGGTGGAATTTTTCTACACAAGGAGGCTGGGAAGTGAGCTGGCTCATTGTGGAGGGCTGTGACTTGTTTCAGCTGTGTGGTGGGCAGAGGAATGTGTGGAACAGCTAGTACCTGGGATAAGCTCCCTGTCCCCATCCCCTCCTCCCTTTCCCCTATCCCTTCTCCCTTCCCCCCATCCAAGTACAGACCTTCAATGTCTTTGGTGTAATTGCGGGACAGGAACGCTCAGCTGTCAGGCTAAGACCTGGGCCAGTTGGAAAGAAACTGTAAAACTTTGGGAATGGTGAAAGGGGACACAGGGAAGGCCTTTGTGTTCAAGTTTAGCTGCAAGATGTTGTACTGTACACGAGGAAAAATACTGCTAAGGGAGACTTCCAACAAATTCAACATGAAAGCTTACCCATCTATTGTCAGTGAAATAGAAGTAATAGAACACTCTGAACAGGGTTAAAATATAATCATGCTTGATATCAGAGAATGTAGTTTACATGTATTATATTATTTACTCAAAACAGTAGCACTAAGAAGTACATATTATTATCCTCATTTTATAACTGAGGAAATCAAGGCACAGAGAAGTTAGGGCACATGATGTGTCACTGTGAGTGAAGAATTGCATCTTCAACAAGCAAAGAAATTATAGTAATTATAAAGAAGAACAGAAAAAATATGAAATTAAAGGAAGCCTAACAAGATGCTGTGAAATTTAAAGAAAGCTATAATAACAATAGATAAATATAGAAAAGAACAAATTATCAATTTTGGAAATAAGAAAAAAGATATTCAAGAAAATAGCCTCAAGAGAAGATAAATTTCAACTAGGCATAGCTGAAGGACAACTTAGTAAAGTAGTAGTGAGTAAGTTACCTAGCAAGACAAAGATATCAAATATCTGAAACATATGTTACCAGCCATGGTGATTAGAAAGAGGGGTTCCAACATGTACCTCATAGAAATTTCAGAAGTAGATACTTGAAGAGAATACCCAAGAAATCACTATTTGACAAGAATTCAACTGAGTAATTATCAGAACCAGAGATATAATTTCTTAGATTTAAAGTACAAACTGAGTGCTGATCAGATGAACAGAAATAAACTCACATTGGAGTGAAATTTTGGAACAAGGATAAAGATAATATCTTAAAACTAATAAAGAGAAAAAATACATTATTTACAAAAGAAACACGATTAGTCTGACAGCAGACTTCTTATCAGCAGAAATGATTGCCAAAAGTCAATGAAGTGATGTTCTCAAAATGCTACAGGAATTTTAATTGTCTACCCAGAGTTTTCTTTGTAGCCAAACTGTCTTTCAAGTGTGATAAAGGTTGAAGAAAGTTTGCCACTGTGGACTCTCCCTGAAATCAATAGTGAAGGTTATATTTACTGATACAAGAAAAACATCAGCCCAGAGGAAATGAGTAGAATTCCAGATATGCAGTAATCTGGGAAACTGCTTAAACATATGAGGAAAAGCTCAGCTCAATGTATTCATGAGCTTTGTTATTCTGTTAAAATGCTGATGTGTGACGATCTTCAATTTTAAACCCATAAATCCTTTTGAGAAATGGAAGTAAGTTACTTTAGTTAAATCTTTTTTTTTTCTTTTTTATTAAATCATACCTGCGTACATTAATGTAATCATGGGGCACACCACACTGGTTTTATATACAATTTGAAATATTTTCATTAAACTGGTTAATATAGCCTTTCTGGCATTTTCTTAGTTATTGTGCTAAAATATTTATATTCTACATTTAGTAAGTTTCACATGTACCCTTGTAAGATGCACTGTAGATGTGGTCCCACCAATTACTCTCCCTCCACCCATCCTCCCCCCTCCCCAACCCCTCCCTTTCTACTTTTTCCATATTCTTAGGTTATAATTGGGTTATAGCTTTCATATGAAAGCTATAAATTAGTTTCATAGTAGGGCCGAGTACAATAGATACTTTTTCTTCCACTCTTGAGATATTTTGCTAAGAAGAATATGTTCCAGCTCCATCCATGTAAACATGAAAGAGGTAAAGTCTCCATCTTTCTTTAAGGCTGCATAATATTCCATGGTGCACATATACAGCAATTTGTTTATTTATTTATTTATTTTATTAAATCATAGCTGTGTACATTGATATGATTGTGGGGCATCATACACTAGCTTCATATACTGTTTGACACATTTTCATCACACTGGTCAACACAGCCTTCCTGGCATTCTCCCAGTTACTGTGCCAAGACATCTACATTCCACATCTACCAAGTTTCACATATACCCTTGTAAGATGCACCGCAGGTATACTCCCACCAATCTCCCTCCCTCCACCCACTTCTCCCACCCTTCCCCACCCATTTACCCATCCCCGTATTCTTAGGTTGTAACTGGGTCATAGCTTTCATGTGAAAGCCCTAAATTACTTTCACAGAAGGGCTGAGTACATTGGATACTTTTTCTTCCATTCTTGAGATACTTTACTAAGAAGAATATGTTCCAGCTCCATCTGTGTAAACATGAAAGAGGTAAAGTCTCCATCTTTCTTTAAGGCTGCATAATGTTCCATGGTGTACATATACC